>APFE030715776.1:51986-108022 GCA_000404065.3 Pinus taeda | reverse complement strand
AACAAACATGTTAGGACAAAAAACAAGAAGAGGAATAAGAAAAGTTAAAAAATGGTTAAATAATCAACATTTAAAAATAAAATTATGCATATTTAAGACATAAGAAAATTTAAAGTGCCAGAAATATGCTTTAAAAAAATTTGTTTATGCTTTTCAAAATCCGCATGAAAATCACCAACATTTAAAAAAATTATCCACAATTAACACATTAGAAAATTTAAAGTGTTGAAAATAAACCCTATAAAAGAAGTGGTTGATGTTGCATCAACACTTTTCAAAATATGTTAAAAAAAAGATGTATTCTGAATCAACACTTTTCAAAATCGATTGATTTTTTTGCTACCTCAAAAAAAGGGTAATCATATCAATTCCCGTTTCAATGTTTACATTGTTAGTAATACAAATGGCGCAATCCTTTCCTAGAATGGTGGATAAGGAAGAATACAGGGAAACAATGGAGGTTTCTTTGGAGGAGCTCCAAGTGGTGCTGCATAGGTTTCCAAAGAGATAAAATCCCTGGGCCAGATGGTTGGGGTGTTGACTTTTTTTGGAGCTCTTCGACACTTTGGGCCTTAATATCTTAGGGGTTGTCGAAGAATCCTGGAAGGAGGGTAGAATATATCCAACTTTTAACTCAACTTTCATTGGTATTATCCAAAAAATAAGCCATTCTCTCTCCTTCTTGGACTTTAGGCCTATATCCCTATGCAATGGCATTTACAAGATTATTACATCCAAGCTCAAGCCCATTCTTTCTAGATTTATCTCCCTAGAGAAATTTCCCTTCTTGGAGGGGAGGAAAATTCACAAAGCTATCAGGGTGGCCAAGGAAGGTATTCACAACATAAAAACTCAAAACCTGAAAGTGGTTGTTATCAAAATAGATTTATCCAAGGCCTATGATAGAGAAAAATAAATATTTATCATGCTCCTTTTTTCCATCTAGGTTTAAGTATTGGTTTTATAAATTGGGTCATGAGTTGTACTTAATTAGTCTCTTTTGTGATCCTCATAAATGGTTCAACTTATCCTTTTTTCTATGCATAAAGAGGGCTGCACTAGGGTTGCTTTCTTTTTCCTCTTACCTTTTCATTGGTGGTCGAGGGATTAAGTTGTCTGATATCAGATGCTAAGATGCATGGGGTTTTTCATGATTCTCTCATCTCTACAAATTTGACAATCACCCACCTTCTACTTGTGGATCATATTCTTATTTTTTGCAATGGTGAAGTTATGTAGATATCACTGCTTGTGGAGGTATTATCTCTTTTTGGGTGTGCCACTGGCATATCTATCAATTCTAAAAAATCTACTATATCACACCACAATTATCTGATGCAAAGTTTTGTCATATATATCAGTTTCTCCCATATATTTCTAAGTTGTTGGAGCATGGTTTGAATATTTTGGTTTTTATTTGAAACCAAAGTGTTACATCAAATTAGATTGGACTCGGCTCATTGCAAAGGTGGAAAAATATTTGAATTATTGGTGTAATTGGTGGCTTTCCAGAGTAGGTAACCTGGTTCTTTTTAAATTGGTGTTAGAATCTATACCGATATATTTGGCTTCTTTAGCTTGGATACCTAAATGCATCTTGGAAAAATTCAGGAGATTATGTTCATCTTTCCTTTAGGAGGGGAAAAAAGGGTTCGAGATTTTGCCATGGGTCAAATGGGACTCCATTGCTAAATTAAAAGTCTTGGGATGTTGAGGCTTAAAGAAACTATTTCATTTTTCAAATTTGTTGGCTACAAAATGTGGTTGGTGCCTTATATTAACTCAAGGCCTATGGATGTCAATGGTCATCCATAAGTACATTACTCCTAGTTGTTTAAAAGACTAGTTAAGAAGGTTAGACAAACCCATATTAAATATATCAACCATATGGAGGGTGATTCTCAATTCTTTTGACATCATTGGAAGTGGTCGCGCTTAGCAGGTCAGAAAAGATGATAGGGTTCGACTTGGTCTTGATCCATGGCCTAGTCGTGGCATGAGGTACCTGCCCCTAATATGCTCAGAGACAGAGGTTGCAACAAACTTGCTCAAATTGTCAACCATGATCTTACAACTATTTTGTGGCAAGGACGAATATTTGCTGAGGAACTTGGCTTAGAGGGGGAGCATTAGGTTTCATGGAAGGAGTAATTACAAGCTTTATCTAATGGTCAAATTCGATTTATTAACAAACCTAACGAACTTATTTGGGGTATTTCCCCAAATGGAACCTACACCCCAATGTTAGGATTCACATTCCTTATGGAATATCGAGTGAATGTGGAGGAAAAGTGATGGTGGAAGGTGATTTGGAAAGAGAAATGTCCCCCTAAATCAAAATTATTCATGTGGTGAATTGCGATGAAGAAGGTTTTCACCTAGGATGTCCTCCAAAGAAGGTTCATATGTGGGCTTGGTTGGTGCTTGTTATGTCAAAATAATGGGGAATATGTTGTTCCTTTGTTTATGTCTTACCCCTTCTATCTACAAGTTTGGAATGCTTGTAGCACTGCTTTGAGCCACTCTATTCCTTGGGAAGGGGTGAATCTAGAGGCTACTTGGCTATCTTAGTGTTGCCAACCCCAACTATCGTCCATTCAAATCTTTACCCCTGATTGTTTGTTAGGGGTAATGGTTGGCTAGGAATAGGACAATTTTCCAAGACAATATTTCAAATCTTGTGCACATTGTAGACGAGGTGTTGGCCATTTATTGTCACTACCCACAGGAAAAAGGCATTGCAACACCTAGAGAAATTATCCTCTATCAACAATGGTCAGAGAAATAAAGGTGGATTTATATTATTCATTTCATTGGATATCTGTTTCAAAATCCAAAATGGGATTGGGACTTGGGACAAATAATCAAGCGAAACTCCTAGCCTCCAAAATATTGCTTCTGTTTGCCAAAGAGAAGGGTTGCACTCAACTACACAATTTTGAGGACTCTAATCTATCTATAAATTGGCTCAATAACACTAATGTTTGCAGGAAAATACATCTTATGCCTATTCTTGAGGATATTAAGTGTATTATTGATACTTTCATATTATTTTCATGCTACCATATTTACAGGGAAAGGAATCATGCAACAAAAATCTTGTCAAAAGGCGATCTCCTTTTGGAAAATATTTGGGCTATAACTGAACAAGTTAACAAATGGTCACATGGATATTATTTTTGCTAAGGGATCCTTATATATATAATTTAAATCCCTTTTGCTTTCTTCACAACTCACGTTTGAGCTTTCAGTTTTTAGCTGAACCTTCATGGATAATCCTTTTATTTTATAAGCATATGGTCAATATGTTTCTTACCTATTATTTTATATTATCACCTACTTTCCTCGGTGCATAAATCCGCTGGTTTGGGTTAGCTATTATGCCTGCCCCCTTCATATTTCTGCACTCTTATGGACAAATTGGCTTTTAAGCATGAAATTTGATTTTGCTAATAGTATTTGGTGGTGTAGTTTTCCTTTCTTCATAGGTTTATGTGTATGAGAAAATGTCTCAATCCTTTTATGAATAGTTGTACTCACGAGTGTGCTCTCAATGTACAACCATGTGAATGGGGATATTTCACGGTTACACACTTGAAGTGTATATGTAGAATGCAAATTCATCATTTAATTATGAATGAAATTACATGTCTTTTTCTTCATTAAAAAAAACCCACCTTAGCATATTAGGGAACTTTTTATGGGTAAAATTTCACCAATTAGCTATTTTTTTGCCATTTACTGAAAATATATTCACCCATTTGGTTAAATTTCGCCTGATTTTCCCATATATGTGATTAAATTGATAATATTTGCCAAAAAATTCACAATTTGAATAGTAAGTTATATTGAGAAATCAATATGCTTGTAGATTAGAGTATATTTCTCTTAACTTGATAATTACTTGTGAACGTTTGTTGGCTTCTTATTAAATTTATATTTTCTTCATCAAGCAATTACCAAAAAGTACAAAACATGAAGATCACATGAGACAAAGAACACAAGATATTTAGGCTCCAAGCTAGGGCAAAAATCCAAATGTGGAAAAACCTAAACAATCCCCTTCTTATAGAATCATATCAAAGTGAGATATCCAAGACCCAAACCAAGATCAATATCGCTACAATATTCTCAAGTTAACCTGCCTTCAAGTCTCCTCAACAGTCAAACCACAAGTCAACATTAGTTAAACATTATCAAATCTAGTCAAATCACAAAATTCACACTTGCAATTCAGACCTGTAATTGCATAGAGTAACCCCAAAACATTCACATGTGTGAGCCGAAATAGGACACAAAACAATAATTTCTCTCTCCTTTGACTTCATTGTCTCTCTCCTTTGACTTTCGCTAAATTTTTCTTCTTTTGTTTTTCCATGAAATACATATTAATATAAGTACAATGATAATTATGAAGACCGAACCTAGTTACATTTCCAACGCTTCCTCTTAAATAGGGAGGTATTAATAATGAAAAAACAAGATACTCTCAAATTGAAATATTCTCATAAGAAGGGATTTAGATTGATAAGCATCATCATAACATCATAACTAACATTGCAAAAAAATAACAAAGCGTTAACTAACAATCTCTATCTCTCCATTAGATCAGAGCACAATGTTGGGAGACAATAATTTGGACACCGCCACCGCACCTCAAGGCACATACCCCATCCAAATGTTCACAAGGTATGTCCTTACAATAATATTCCTATTTTGGATATCACCTATCCTCAAAGAATATCGGTCCGTGGGACTATTCTTATCTTTGATCCAAATCCTCAAAGAATACTAGTCCCAGATGCTTATCCAATCTACCATTATCCCTACCAGTTCCTTCAGTAATCTTACAACGGTTAGTCTTGGCCAAAATGCATGACACATGGAGAATACAATGTCCATGATCTATGTATGAAAACTTGAAGATTTGAACATACTGCAAAGTGAATTTTATATGTGTGTTTTGGGTAATGGATCAAGTTACTAAACACAAACAAGTGATTTTTAAACACAATTAACAACCAAAACAAAGAAAAAAATACCATATGAGAAACACATTTCAACAAACATGATAAAGGAGTTCACCTCTCTCCCAGGCTACATCTCTTGGTCCAGCTTCCAATACAAGGAATCTTTCATTAAGTGCTTAAATTTGTGTTTTCATGGCTTTATAATGCTCAGAATTCAAAACAAATGTCTCCAGTGGATCCATAACTATCAAAAACTCATATCTAGGTTCTTTTTGCACCTTATTTGACCAAAAACTGAGAAAGTTATGCCTGTTACAAGTTTTTTCCTAATTTCCATAGCTAACCATCCTCCAATTCGACCTAAATCTGGTTTGAGCACCCCAAAATTGTAACCGACGCGCAAACTTGGCCTACAATTCCACCCGATGGGTGAAATTATCAGACAATTAACTTGTCCACTAATGCCCAATTTCCGAAAAATGCAGTTGTATGAGGGTACATGCCTAGGGGCCGGGGCTAAGCGCCTGCCCCATCAATCAAACCCCACTAAATGAATACGTGATCACATTGGCCTGTAGAACCTGGGGATGGTGCTAAAAAAATGTGCTGAGGGATTCATTCCTGGTGTGCTCCAACTGTACGACGTAAGGTCATATAATGACCATGTGGCCTGGGGCTGGCTCCCTAAGGGTTGGCCCCCTTTTCTCTCCACTCATGGTCATGCGATGGGTTTTGTGACCTGGGGTTGGCCCCCATTTAACTCTGCCACGATTCTATGCTTCGGTTTAATGTGGTAGGGTTATGACCATGAGGCTGGGGCTAAGCCCTGGCCCATGGTCTAGCCCCATGGTTATGTGGGTACGGGGACCAGGGCTAGGTTTTAACCCTGGCCCAATTCTAAACAATGTATGCACCAAACTATAAATATAATCCATGAACTAAGGTTGTTAAGTAACATGGTCATGGCATAGCGGTGTGTGGGTGTGATGCTCGGTGCTTGGTCGTTGGTTTGAATCCGGTGGGAAACTTGGCCCCTTAACAAATTTTAATGCACAGTCTGGAAGCCATGTGGTAGCCAATCATTGGCCCATGTGGCCCTCTATCATTGGACTACATCAATGAACCTGTAACCAATAGAAATTCACCTTTCACGAGCAAATAAAAAAGAGACACTTGTCAACAAACCATTGGCTTGAATTTTACAGTCAAATTCCCAGCCACCTGCCTAGTTAGCATATACACTGCTGATTGGGCATACTTGCAACCAAAGTACAAAAAATTTAGCTGTTTGGCAATTCGATCAGAACACGATATGAGAAGCATACAATATCGGTTTTGAGTGAAACTAGTTGCATTGGATTCAGGTCACCAAGATCTACGCACTGGTACAAGTTTCGAACATTTTTTAACAATTTGAAATTTGAGCACTAAACAGATCCCTTGGATCACTCCTCCCCATTGGAAGCTTTTGGATGTCCAAAATACTACTTTCAAACATCAAATAGATGAGGATACAATTCCCTCACCCTTCCAACCTCAATCCATCTAGATTTGCTTGTATTTGTGCCTTTGAGATCAACATGAAGGTACTCCACATTCCCTCGTTTTGAAGTTCTTGTCCTTCCATTAAGGATAGTATCCTATTGCAATTCTTCAAGAAATTATGGCGAAAAATATTCCATTGAAGGAATTTGAACATGCTCTCCTTGATCATCAATAAAAGGAGTCTCATATAATCTCAAATTCTCAACATTAACAATTGCATACATTTGCATATAAGGAGGGAAATCCAAACGGAAGGAAGTGTTACCAATCTTTTCTAGAATCTTAAAAGGTACATACCTTATTGATTTTAGTTTTTTACCTTCTCCTTTGCGCCTCTTCTGTCTAATGTAAATCCAAACTTCATCTCCAACTTGAAAACTGTGGTCAACACAATGCTTATCATGCCTTGTCTTGTACTTGGCTTGGCTCTTTTCCAACTGTTCTTGAACCATCTGATGCACCAATTGAACTTGTTCAATGGATCTCTTGGCCGTATCAATGTCACTATGGCCATCAATAACAACATCCTTCCCAAAGATAAAATCTAAAGGAGATTTTAGTAAGTAGCCAAAGCATGCCTCAAATGGAGATGTTTGAGTCAATAAATGCTTTGCCTGGTTATAAGCATGCTGAATGTAGTGTAAGTGTTCATCCCAAAGCTTAGGAGGTTTTCTGCAATAACCATGAAGTAGATGTACTACCGTTCTGTTCACCAGTTTTTTCTGACCATTGGTTTGTGGATGGAATGCTATACTCTTTTTCAACTTGGTGTCCATAAGTCCCTATAATCTTGACCAAAAGTTCCTGACAAATCGATAAACTCGACCATAAATAATGGATTTGGGCAACCCAAAATGTACCCATACATGTTGAAATAACATTTATGCAACATGTTCAGCTGTAACCTTCTTCTTACAAGGCATCAAAATACACATCTTGCTGAAACGATTCACCACACCATAAAGATATCATGATTTTTTTAGACATAGGCAATCCTCCTACAAAGTCATAGAAACACTTTCCCAAGGACGGGAAGGAACTGGAAGTGGACTATAAATCCTAACTTTCTATTTATAGGCTTACTTGTAGCACATAAAGAACATCCTCTTACATATCGTAACACACTTTCTTTCATTCTAGGCCAATAACAATACCTTTGTAATTGTGCCACCGTCTTGCCTACACCAAAATGGCCAACAATAAGAGAAGTATGCGCTTCCCTTATGATGTTGACTCTTTCACCCTATGGAATGCATAGCTTTCCAAGATGATACAAATTTTTATCATGCACATGATAATCCAATTCCTCTACTTGGTTTCCTTGACACAAAGTTGCATATACATCTTTAAATTCATCTATAAAGCACATTGTTTAGCATAACTCTCGTGCATGATAGAAATATTCTTAGGAATAACTGAAGCACTAGCAATTGGTTTGGGAAGCATGTCAAAAACCTTGTTATATATACCTTTCTTATACCTTATGGCCAAGTGGAATTGCTACAAGAAACCCGTCCATATGAAGTGCATCGCTTACCGTAACTTAATTTGTGATTACAAGTATTACAATGGTTGATGATCAATGTGAATGGTAGTTTATTTTCCCATCAAATAGTGTTTCCACTTTTCACACTTTGCACCAATGCATAGAGTTCATTGTCATATGTAGGATAGTTAACTACTGCACCATTAAAAGTTTCAGAATGGTAACATATGGGCTTACCATGTTGCATCAAGATCACTCCCATGGCATAATCACTTGCATCTATTTGTATCTCAAATGGCTGTCTTAAATCAAGAAGTGAAAGAACTGAACCTATACTGATTCTCTCCTTCAATGCATCAAAATATTTTTTCTTCTTGCCTCCCCATTGAAAAACCTGCTTTATGCTTGTCAAGGCATGTAATGGAGCTGCAATTGAAGAAAAGTTAGAAATAAACTTTCTCCAATATTGGGCTTCTCCTAAAAATCTTCTAACCTCAGTTGCATTGTTGGGCTTGGGCCAATCTAAAATGAATTTTACCTTTGAGGGATCTATCTTCAATTCACCCCCTCCAAGAATATATCCCAAATACACTAATGAGGTCTTTCCAAACTCACATTTAGACATCTTTAAAAACAATTTTTATTTCTTCAAGACATCTAAGACTTCTTTCACATGCCTAACATGTTCTTCACGAAATTTACTAAATATCAATATGTCATCTAAGTAGAAAATTACAGAATCATCAAGAAAAGGTCTTAAGACATCATTCATAACTCACATGAATGTTGCAGGAGCATTACAAAGCCCGAATGGCATAACCAACCATTCAAACAAACCTTGCTTTGTTTTTAAAGTTGTCTTCCATGTGTCTCATTCAACAATCCTAATATGATGATAACCACTTCTCATGTCGAACTTAGTGAAATATACAACATCTTTCAATTGATTAAGAAAATAATCAATTCGAGGAAGAGGGTAACGATTCTTTATGGTAATCTTGTTCAAGGCTCTGAAATATACAAACATGCGCCATGTACCATATTTATTTGGTACTAAAACAATTGGTGACCCACATGGCGATGTGCTTGGTTTAATGACCCCTTTTTCAAGCACCTCTTGGATTTGTCTTTTGATTTATGCATTCTCCATGACTAACATCCTATACATGCCAATGTTTGGAAGAGGACAATCTTGCTGCAATTGGATCTCATGTTGGATTCCTTTGTTTGGAGGCAATCCTTTGGGTTCCTGAAACATATCATCATAAGTGTTATCAACCTCATAAAAATCATATTTTAACCTTGCATCACATCCTTGGAAAGCTTCATTTTCAACATTCTCTTTGGGTGTGATCATCAAAAGTACAAAGTTCTTACTAGAATTGACTAACCTCTTCATTTGTCTAGCATTCACAAGTGACAAATTCAACTTCTTGTTATGTGCTCTAACAATGTACTCAAATCCATTTTTAAACAAGTGATATTTGTTCTCATGGAAATGAAAGATTGACATCCTATCTTCTAGGTATGGGCTTCCCAAAACAATACCAAAAATGTCAAGTGGAATGTCATCAAGATCTACCTCATCTATAAAGTTTGCAGCAATGGAAAATATTAATTTACATATTTTTGTCACATGCAATTTTTCATTGTCACGTATCCAATCTAAAGGATATGCTTTAGGATGAGGAGTTGTTTCCAAATTCAATGTCTTGATAGTGTCTTCAGAAATGAGATTTTCTTGTGAACCACTGTAAAAAATTGTATCTATCTTGGTATGTTTTGAAATGACTCTAGTGTGGAAAATCTCTATTCTTTATTTTTCATGTTGAGTTTCATTGAGGCTACTTGAAGAACTAGTACTTGCAATAGAGTCCTTACCTTTGAATCCCATGGCTGTGATCTTTGTTTAATCCCCGAAATCGGATCTAAATCATGTTGTGTAGTTGCAGCAGTATTTTGTTTCCCTTCATTGTTAAACTTTTTTGGTTTCATTTCAGGATGAAGTTTTCAACAATGGTCTTCATCATGGCCTTCTTTTGAACAATGTTTACATGTGAGTTTTTCAATATCTTTCTTAACTGAAGCATTCTTCTTCCCTTTTCCTTTGAGTTTTCCCCTTCCTTTGTCTCCACTCTTAAATGGCTTTTGCTGCCCTCTTGAGGAACATTCTTCCCTCTTGCTTCTAAATGAGTTCCATGTACACAAACTTCATTAGTTTATAGGGTTAACATTAGAATTGTATGTCTCAAATAACTATGCAATCCTCCAATATATTTGAGTAGAGTGTCTTGAGAGGATAAATCTATACCCAAAAACAAAGCTCTTTTTCTAAATTCTTGAGTATAGCTTTGCACATTTTGACCTTTAGCTAGCCTAAAGTTTTACCAATCAATGATAGCTTTTTGCATGTAGTCTAGTGCATAAAATTTCTTTCTTATTGCAACAACAAAATCATTCCAAGAGGATAAAACCT
Source organism: Pinus taeda (assembly GCA_000404065.3). Classification (NCBI taxonomy): domain Eukaryota; kingdom Viridiplantae; phylum Streptophyta; class Pinopsida; order Pinales; family Pinaceae; genus Pinus; species Pinus taeda. The sequence continues at coordinate 97,545 of APFE030715776.1, read as the reverse complement.
TACCATGTTTCTTCATGCCCTCTTGCATTTTGGCTTCTTACCAAATAAGTGCTGCACCTTCTAATATAAGATAAGCAAGATGAATTTTGGTCTCATCATCCTTGATTCTTTGTATCCTGTAATACACTTCAATCTGACGAACCCAATTATCTAATTTCTCAACATTTACCTCCCCATTGTACATAGGAAATTCAAACTTTATATCAAGCTTAAGCAAAGGATTTTTACCATGTCCCTTTGGAAAATTTGGTGTTTGTGAAAAGGTAGAAGAAGTAGAAAATTAGGATGAAGATGAGGATGATGATGGAGGTGAAGGTGGTGGTTTGTCACCATTCCCTCCATTCCTTTTAGAGGCTTGTCTCCTATTCCTCCATATAATTTTGGAGGCTTTGAGCTATCTCCATATAACCTTGAATTCCTCTCTTCATAAATAACCTTTACCATTTCAAACATCTCAAAGATCGCCTTTATGAAAGTTCTTTAATCTCCAGACATCCCTTCAGGACCTTCTTCATGTGCCATGACCATTGAAGCTTGAGGCGTGTTTTTTCTCCTTGAAACAATTTGAGATCTTGGCTCCAAAAGTTCTCCTTATCCTCTTTTAAAATTCAACCTTGTAAGCATAAAAAAAACACTTGAAAACAAAATCAAACCTTCATAATAACCCGATTCTCTAATACCAAAATGATCTGTATATGAAAACTTGAATATTTCAACAAATTGCAAGTGAAATTTTTATATGTGTTTTGGGTAATGGATCAAGTTACTAAACACATAAACAAGTGATTTTTAAACACAACTAACAGTCAAAACAGAGAAAAAATACCATATCAGAAACATATAACAACCAACATGATAAAGGAGTTCACCCCTCTCCTGGGCTACATATCCTAGTGTAGCTTCCAATGCAGGGCCTCTTTCATTAAGTGCTCAAATTTGTGTTTTCATGGCCTTACAATGCTCAGAATGAAAAAAACATGCCTCTAATGGATCCAGAACTATCAAAAACCCCCATCTAGGTTCTTTCTGCACCTCCTTTGTCAAAAAACTAGGAAAGTTATGATTGTTACAAGTTTTTCCCAATTTCCATAGCTAACCATCCTCTAATTCGACCCAAACCTAGCTTGAGCACCCCAAACCTAGAACTGACGTGCAAACTTGGCTTACAATTCCGCCCGTTGGGTGAAATTGTCATACAATTAACATGTCCACTAATGCATAGTTTCCGAAAAATGTGGTCATATGGGGGCACATGCCTAGGGGCAGGGGCTAACAGCCTACACTCGTCGGCCAGCCCCCAACGGATTAACACGTGGTCACATTGGCCCCTAGAACTTGGGGCTGGTACTAAAAATACGCGCTAAGGGCTTCATTCTCAGCGCGCTCCAACTGTTCGGCATAAGGTCAAATAACGGCCACGTGGCCCGAGGTTGGCCCTTCTACTCTCTGCCTGCAGTCATTCAATGGGTCTTGTGACCCAAGGCTGGCTCCTTGGGGCTAAACCCCATTTAAATCCACCAAGGTTATCCAGTATGGTTTGATGTGGTAGGGATGTGACCACAAGGCTAGGGCTAAGACTGGCCCATGGTCCCGCCCCATAGTTACGTGAGCACGGGGACCAAGGCTGGGGCTTACCCTCGAACCAATTCCAAACAATGAATGCGCCAAACTTTAAATATAAGCCACGAATTAAGGTTGTTAAGTAACATGGTGGTGGCACACTACTATGTGGTTGTGATGCTTCGTCGCTGGTTTGAATCCAGTGGGCAGATTTGCCCCTTAACAATTTTTTAATGCACAATCTAGAGGCCACGTGGCAGCTAACCATTGGCACATGTGGCCCTCCATCATTGGACCACATCAACGAACCTGTAACCAATAAAAATTCACCATTCACAAGCTAATAAAAAAGAGATACTTTTCAATAAACCATTGGCCTGAATTGTACAATCAAATTCCTAGTCACCTGCCTAGTCAACGCATGGACTGTTGACTAGGCATACTTGCAACCCAATTACAAAAATTTTAGCTGTTTGGAAATTCGATTATAACATGATTTCAAGAGCATATGATATCGGTTTTGAGTGAAATGAGTTGCGTTGGACTCAAGTTGCTGAGATCTATGCACTGGTACATGTTTCGAGAATTTTTGAACACTTTGAATTTTGAGCACTAAACTGATCCCTTGGATCACTCTCTCCCTCTCAACCAGGGAGGAAATCTTGACTCCGTCTCAAACAGGGAGGAATAACCACAATCCTAAGCTTGTCCCAAAAAGTAATCATCAATGAATCAACTACCTTTTCTTCTTGTGGAGATATATAGTAGCTTCTCTGCTCCTACCTACATCATACTCTCGAATCATCTCAACCTTTCTTGGTTCTTTGACAATCTTCATATCAAATCCAACATGTCATCAAATAGTTTATCAAACAATTGATGGAGTCAAAATTCTTCACAAATGATTATACAAGCCTTCACATCTTCTTTCTTTGTACTGCAACATAATTATGCTTTCATGCTTTTCCAAGAAATAATATCAATTTCCAATCTTTAGTAGTATCTTTATCAACAACAATACTTTTCAAAACAATCAATATAGAACTAGCTATAGCTCCCTCTTTCTGGTTGAGTTGGGTAAACTTCTTCTTGATCAATATCGAATCCAACATATCTTCAAATGATCAACAAACTGTCTCATGACTTCTTGCTTCCATTTTTGCCTCTATAGTGTACACAAATCTGCTATATGTCCTTCTTGGAAGCCACATCATATCCCAAACCTTATAGATGTCTTTCCTTATTATCAGATTTACCAAAACAATCGATGTTGCTCCAAATTTCAAGTTTTAAGATCCTTCAAGTCAAGTTTTGCTTCTAGCTCCCTCTGAAGTTGACATTACTTCCTTCTCATGAGCTAACTTCACATTCTTCAAGAAATCATATTAAATAATGAACAATAGTAGTGTCAAAATATCTTCCAATGATGCGTTCTACAATCATCTAGGAGGATCTTAATTTATTTTATTTTATTTCCAACTATCTGACCAAGACATAACAAGCCTTTTCTATCAACCTTTCTTCCCAAGTATATTTCTGCAACATGTTGTTCCTTCAATTCCTTTTAAAGATACAAGTCATCTTAGCTGATTGCGAGATGTTTATGAAAAATTAAGTATACTTCTTCCTTCCAGGCTGCCAATTGACTTCTTTGACCAAAAATGCTTCTTTTAATATTCCTTGAAAATGGCTTCCATGAAATGTAGAATGATGAGATTCCTTCTCTTTTATGCTTCCATGATGCTACTGGATTTTTCTTCAATGCATGTTGATAAGATTCTACCTCTTCTTGTAGAAAAAACTTATGTTATGATTCTTCCATTTAAATTTTAAACTCTTGTAGTGTCGCTATATTGATGCTTGAAACAAAATATCATGTTGTAAAGACTTCTATAATCCCGCATAATGAGTTTTTTTCTTTCTTATAGTCCTTGCTTGTTAAATGACTGCTTCTAAATTATCGTGATGAAATTGACTGCTTCTGTGACTATAGAGTACTTGTGACTGTGGAATGATGTGTATACAACTTTTGATGACCCAAAATTTTCTATTCTAGCTAGTTGGATGATGTGTTGACTACTTTCAATGCTTTGAAGATATGCAACTTGAGTGGCCTTTTTAGGACTCCATCTAGGCTCTATTTCTTCCAAGGCTATTTTATTTTTCAAAATGACACTATAATTTGTGAATCCCAAGATTCATATACACAAATGTAACTTCAATTTCTACTCTAAACGCCACATTTTAATAAAACTGAAAGCAAACTGCCTGCAAACCTGGTAATATTTGAATCCTTCAATAATGGAGGCTCTTGTTGTCTTCAATCTTTGGTTTCTTCTCTTCTTCTTCATCTTATACAATGCGAGCTTCACTTATTTTTTTCCTTTTTATATTCTTCTTGCTTAGGATCTTCAAGAAAATCTCTTTTATAAATTCTGAATTCATTGCAGCCAAAGCATTGCACTTTAGACATATCTCGGTTCCACGTGGCTCATAATTGTTGTTGTTATTGTATCTTTTACAAGGTTGAAATCTTCCAAATATTCCAAACTTATTCCTTGATCCAACATTAAAATCTTGATCATTTTCGTTATTGGGTTTAGTGTCATCCTTGGCTTTTAATCTTGCTTCTTCTAGAACACATTATGCCCAAAGTTCTTCAAATGTTGGATTTTATTTTCAAGCATAGATGCTACTTACAAAAATTATTGCAATCTGGAGGCAGGGCATTAATTACATAAGTGATTAATTCAGAATCATATATGACTTCTCCAAGCCCTTGAAGTTGATCCTTAACTTTTGAGATCTTCATAAGATATGAGGCCACATTTTCATCTTTAGATATCCTTGTTCTATAAACTTGATTCCTTAGTGAATTTTTCTACCTGGTAGTATTTCCAGAATATAATTTGACGATGTTGTCATAGACTTATTTGGATGTGGATAGATCTGAGACAAAGGAGATAAGATGGTATTTTATAGACACAAAGAGGATCCTTTGAGACCTAACTTCTCCCTTATTGTACTTGGCCACTTCTTGAGTTTGTCCTTGTTTGGTTATGGAATTTTTCTTAGAACGTGATCCATAATTTCATTTTCTATGAGAGCCAAATCAATTATCTTCTTCCAAGCCTTGAAATTAGAGGCTCCATCAAGTTTGTTTCCTTCCTTACAAAATGATGTCATTTGACTGGAAATTTGAGACATGGAGTATATTAAAGTACTTACTTTTCAAAGGAGAGAAGGTTGTTATAAGAGTGCTCCAAGAATGTTGATGATGCTTTCAAGAATCGTCAAATATTTTCTTTGACTTATTTCTTCTATAGAGATGTCTTCAAGTTACTATGATGACTTCTTCAATAATGAACGATGAATGAGAAAGAGCTTGTCAATGTTTTTGATACGTTTGAGGGAGGGAGGGAGAGAGAGAGAGATGGTGATCCTTGTGTCTCCTTATTTTTTCCTTCAAGTATATCTGCTACAAATGATGCCTTCCAATGTAGCTAACGTAAGTGTGTTTTTGAGAGTAAAATGAATTTTGTAGAAATATCTTCAAATATACCAAAAGAGTGATCTTTAAGCTGCCCTTCCTTCACCTTAGCTCTGATACCAGGTTGAGGAATCAATATGCTTGTAGATTAGAGTAGATTTCTCTTAACTTGATAATTTATTGTGAATGTTTGTTGGCTTCTTATTAAATTTATATTCTCTTCATCAAACAATTATCAAGAAGTGAAAAACATGAAGATCACATGAGACAAAGAACATAGGATATTTAGGATCCAAGCTAGGGAAAAACCCCTCAAGGGGGAAAACCCAAATAATCCTCTTCTTATAGAATGCTGTTGGGCATGGAATCCCCCCAAGGCATGTTTTGGGGCTCAAAGCCAAAGTTTTGACCCAATATTGTCGTAAATCTCCACGAATTGCGGGAGTGCGGCACGAAAAGTATGATAGAGTCACAGGGTTGTCCGCCCTAGTTTTGTAATGTAATGTCGGCTAGATAGATCTACCCATGGTCTACAGACCATGGGATTGTATAAATATAGTAAGTCTCTAAGGAGATAAGACAATAATAGAGAGGAGTACAAAGATAGGGATGACAAGTCTAAGTGGTTGAGTTATAAGTGTAAAGTGTGTCTTTAGGTTGTAGAGTAGGAGAAGGCTTTGCAGCTGAGTGCACAGAGGCCTAGTAGTCCGCAGTTGAGTGTGCGGACCCCTGTAGCTGAATGCGTAGGGCGGAGTCGAGTTTGTAACCGAGGAAGAAATTACTAAAGAGAAGTTTTATCATAATTTTGTGTATTTGTTCTTGGGTTAATGCATGTTTGATATGATTTGCAAATATACTGTTTATTTATTGCGCGCACATGTATGAATGGTTTATATTGTTAAGTATACTTAAAGCACTCAAGTAGGCAAAGTTAATTAACTAATGTTGGAATACCATTGAGGTCTTGGGTAATAATGCAAAGTGAGACGTTCAACCCCTCGGTAGGGCTGCGCGAAGGCAGTATATTAGGATGTGAGGTAAGGGAAAGTGCGTGTAGCGACTTGCTCATAGGGTCAAACCGCGAACCAATTGAACTCGTCAGACATCTCCGGGGTGTGGAAACCTGGTTCTAACACCCTCCCATACTACTTCGGGTGAGACCTCAATCCGTGCTCTGCGGACAGTTGCCAAAAGGGCCAGTAGTACCAGGATTTGTTTGGCTAAATCAACTTTGAATCTGGGTCAGGCCCCAATAAGCCAACAAATGGCTCCGTTGACAGGACCAAGATTTGCATAAGAGATGTTTGATGTCGTATCACTGGAATTTGCAAAGAAAGGAATTGAAGAGTGGTTGGACAGAAAGATTCAAGAGTTCGCGGCATAGGAAAATAGGAATCCACATTTATCAAAGGAAGAGTGATTAGATTGCTACTTATATAGGGAAATCCCCAAATTTTCTTTGCATCCTTCCCCACTGAGTTGTACGAGTGGATCACGAAGTTAGAAGACAGTCAGGGAAGGTGTTGGCTTGACAAACCTATTGTGTGGACTCTAGATTTGGTGCGTAGAGTGGAAGCATCAGAAGATAAGATCGCATGTGCTGTGGCCCATTGGCTTGATCGAATTATAGGAGGGTTTATCACTGAGTTCGTGGTAGATAATTTAGTCAACTATAATGAGGCGGAATGACGTTTCCTCAAAGGACCGCGAGGTAAGTACGTAAAATCTTTGAACACTTGGATTAAAATGCTACTATGTGAAAAGTGGGTTATGCGAATAAATTAATGTTTGGGGCTACGTAGAGTGGGAGGATCTACAAAAATGAAGGTAACGCAAAAATAGAGTCTAGCCCTTTGATTTCACCTCTGTGAGAAAGAGAGGAAGAACTTGCGAAGGTTTCACCAAGAAGTGCGATCAGTTTGATAAGACATCAAATTCCACACATACCACTCCCATCGACACCACCACCAGTTTCACCATCTTCACCCACACGACCTCTGCCACCACCATAGTTTAATATGGTGAGCGTAATAAAGTTGTCGGTGTTCAGAGGAGTAGGGAACGAAGATTCAAACCAGTTTTGGTTCATGGTAAAGGCTGTATGGGAAGCGCAGGGAGTCACAGATAACAATATAAAGAAAGAAATGTTGGTCAGTGCTTTGCAGGATCGTGCACTGACGTGGTACATTAAGCACTCCAATGACAATCTGAATGCAGGGATCACAGATATCCAAATTGCGCTAAACAGGGAATTTAGCATGCCAAAATCAGAGACACAATCGATTATTAGATTTAAGGAAATCATGATGCTTCGAGGTGAGACCCCTCTGGGAGCTAGATCAGAGACTGAATTGTATGATTCATGAAGCCAACATGCCCTTGACAGATTGGAAACACCGCACATGGTTTATAGCATCGCTAATGCCGCATCTAAGGAACGCGTTGTCACAGTAGAAGCTATCCACTCAAGATGAGGCCTTGGAGATCATAATGAGACTGCTGAGACCCTGATACATGATCCTAACTTGGGAGTCCAACAAATCCACACACAGTTGAAAAACTTGTGCCTTGAGATGCAGAGTTTGAAACAAGATAAGACGGCTCGCCTAGATGCGCGCGAGGAGGTATGGTGCGTAAAGTGAAAAGGCCAGAGACATGACAAAGACCATTGTCTAGTATTTGCGAGCTACTTGGTGGGAGGAGGACCAATGCCATTGAGATTGGAGGCACACGCAAGACTGAGCATAGCGCTTTCCTTATGGTGCGCGATTTGTTAGATAGGAGGAAAGCATGCTACAAATAACTACCATGTATTACAGAAGTAAACGTAGACTTCCCAATAGTTGTTCTGTAATTTCTGCAGGTTAGTAGGCCATGATGAGTGCACCTGTAGACGTTATGAACTAATGATGGATCAGACTCCTACCTACAGAGTTCAGACCGAAACATGGGCCCTCGATCAAAATGCAGGGATAACGCACACAGGATTTCAGGGGCGCGAATGAGGTCAAGGTGGAATGGGACTAGGAAGAGGTCGCAGACAGCTGATTTGTTACAATTGTGGAGGGCCAGGGCATTATGCCAATGATTGTACACATCCGATGAGACCATCATGCTTATATTGTACCCAATTTGATCATGAGACAGAGGACTGTCCCACACTGATAGCGAGGTTGCGCGATAAAGGAACACTCCTACCTCCCTCGACTTAGAACCTACAAAGGATGAGGTCTGGGCCGTGAGAGGAAGACCCAAATGTAAATAACATGCTCCGAAGTGGTATTACGACGAGAGATGACAAAGGCAAGCAGCCCGAAGAGAGTGCTTGGGTTTGCAAGGCTGCAACAAAGGAACCAGAATTTGATTTAGAGCGCGCTAAGGAGACATTAATGGAAGCTAAGAAGAGCTTCACGGAGGCCTCCGCTTCAGGTAGTAAAGACAAAATGGAACCAGAAATGAACCCATCAATGCTCACTACCTTTTTGGATACATGCATGAAGTTTTTGCGCGACAGCAAGGCTGTGAAGGGACTACAAGAACTCATCACTTGATGTGCTCGGACCGCGCCAGGAGAACTACGCGTAGTCTGGAAGCTCAAGAAGCACACAACGTGAACAGGAAGGGAGATGAGATTGACCGTGCAAATAAGGGAATATGAAATGGATCAAGTGATTTTGGATCTAGGATCAGACGCGAATGTCCTGCCAAAGTAGACATGGGAGTGCATGGGCAGGCCCATGTTGCAATGGTCTCCTGTTCAATTGCAAATGACAAACCAGCAAAAGATCCTACCCATGGGAAGATTGTAGGGAATAATTGGTGGATATGGAAGGTGCGAGCACACTTGCAGATTTTGAAGTGATAGAGATTGTTGATGAAAACAATCCCTATCCTGCGCTACTGGGAATAGATTGGGCCATGACATGAATGGAGTGATAAACCTAAATAAGCGTAAGATGATTTCTGAAAAAAAAGTCACTACGCGTAGTGGTATCGTTAGACCCTGCAGAAGGATTGCACTACACAAAAACAGTGCGTTTAAATGACAATGACAATGATTTGGATTGTATTTACAAGATAACCACGTGGGAGAAGGACTGGGTGAATCCAACAGTAGACGGTAGACTCTTGTGGGAGCGCGAAAGCTCCTGCACCTCAGATTCAGACGAGGAAATAGAACGATGGCAGAACCGGTTACACGAGGTAACCATTCTCAACAACAACATGACGATAAAGTCACTACGCTGCGTGATGACAGAGGTAAGAGATTTGCCTATGTATGATGGATTGACTAAGATGGATGATTTCCTAAACCCATTTGAAAGAGAAGTATCGGAACAATAGCGTTTTGACGCTCTAAAATGGGTACTGCGCACTATGCCCTCAAGATGGTGGGGTACGCATCAAAGAAGTTTTGAGGATTGGCGCAAATGTAGAAGGGTGATGCCCATGCGGTTTGGAAAGCCTCAGATGCGAATGAAAGCAAAGTATGATGGATGAAACAGCCTGCATGCCCACCTCTCCTGATGTGTACAGGTATGGTGCGCAACCTGCATGAACGCACACCGTCCTCGCGATAGGAAACATGACCAACAAGCAGGAGCGGGCAAGACGATGGCGTGAACGATGACCTGGAAGTATGATAAGACCAAGTGCGCCAAAGATTATCTGCATGGAAGCCTTTGACAAAGTATGCAAAGTACTGGACGTGGTGCACCACGTGAAGTGAATTGACTAGGACTTTCACATACCTGCAGTACTATGGGCTTATAGGACAACGTGCAAGAAACTGACAGGACAAACACCTTTCCGGTTAGTTTATGGCATGGAATCTATCATGCCAATGGAATATATTGTACCTAGTCTGCGCATAGTAGCGCTCACATGTATGATGGACCGCGAAGCTTTGGAAGAAAGGCTCGTGCAATTGGAAGAACTTGGGGAGGAACGGTTCTTGGCTGGTTTTCATCAGCAACTACAAAAGCAGCATGAAAATGCCTGACATGATTTCCATATTAAGTTGCGCACCTTCAAGGTAAATGAATTAGTGCTGCTGTATGACAGTAAGTTTGAAAAATTTGTAGGAAAGTTCAGAATGCATTGGTTGGGACCATATGTGGTTGAGGAGGTCACAAACGGAGGCGTGGTCCAGCTAGCCAAACTAAATGGAGAATCATTCCCAGGAAAAGTGAATGGCAGCCACTTGAAGCCCTACACAAGTGGGCTGGCTATCTGACTAGCTGGCAGAAGCACAGTGTTCGTGCTCCAAGGATCCGAACAAGGTGTGGGACTATAAACATATGCAACAGATACTGGTACAGATGTATGGAAGTAGTTTGGACACAGAGGTCTTGGGACAGTGTATGCAGCAGATCCAACAAGTAGCAGCTTAGTGCGCTACTGACCTCCTGATGTTTGTGTTGGGGGCCTATTGGGCATGGAATCCCCCCAAGGCATGTTTTGGGGTTCAAAGCCCAAGTTTTGACTCAATCCTGTCGTAAAGCTCCACGAATTGCAGGCGCGGGGCGCGAAAAGTATGATAGAGTCATAGGGTTGTCCGCCATAGTTTTGTAATGTAATGTCAGCTGGATATATCTACCCATGGTCCGCAGACCATGGGATTGTATAAATAGAGCGAGGATCTAAGTAGATAAGAGAATAATAGAGAGGAGTAGAGAGATACGGATGACAAGTCTAAGTGATTGAGTCACAAGCGTAAAGTGTGCCTTTGGGTCGTAGAGTAGGAGAAGGCTTTGCAGCTGAGTGCACAGAGGCCTAGTGCGGAGGGCAGAGTTAGTCTGTAACCGAGGAAGAAATTAATAAAGAGAAATTTTATCATAATTCTGTGTATCTGTTCTTAGGTTAATGCATGTTTGATATGATTTGCAAATATACTTTTTATTTACTGTGCGCACCTGTATGAATGGTTTATATTGTTAAGTATACTTAAAGCACTCAAGTAGGAAAAGTTAATTAACTAATGTTGGAATACCATTGAGGTCTTGGGTAATAACGCAGAGCGCGACGTTCATCCCCTCGGTAGGGCTGCGCGAAGTTAGTATATCAGGCTGCGAGGTAAGGGAAAGTTTGCGTAGCAACTTGCGTGCAGGGTCAAACCGTGGACTGCTTGAATTCATCAGACATCTCCAGGGTGTAGAAACCTAGTTCTAACACCCTCCCTACTACTTCGGGTGAGACCTTAGTCCGTGCTTCGCGGACTATTGCCGAAAGGGCCAATAGTACCGGGATTTGTTTGGCTAAATCAACTCTGAACCTGGGTCAGGCCCCAATAAGCCAACAAATCCTATCAAAGTGAGATATCCATGACCTAAAACCAAAACCAATACTGCCACAATAATCCCAAGTCAACCCTCCTTCAAGTCTCCTTAACAAGTCAAATTCAACCCACAAGTCAACGTTGGCCAAACCTTGTCAAATCTAGTCAAATCACATAATTCAGACCTGTAATTTCATAGAGTAACGCCAAAACCTTTGCACGTGTGAGAAGAAATCGGATACAAACCAATAATTTCTCTCTCCTTTGATTTCACTGTCAATCTCCTTTGACTTTCAGTGAATTTATTCTTCATCTCTTGTTTTTACATGAAATACATATTAATATAAGTACAATGATAATTATGAAGACTAAACCTACTTACATTTCCAACAAGTTACATGTTTTTTTCTTAATATTCGCCTACATTTTATATGTATGATTTTTCAAATTAGAATAGTTTCTTAGAATACTATACATAGATATAATATTCAAATCCTTAAAAAATACCTTCCATTGCATAACTTTTTTTTTTGTAAATCAGCTTGTTATATTAGATCAAAATACATATTTTACAAAAAAGTCTGCCTAAGCAGACAAAGACAAACCTCCTACTAATTGCTTGGCCAAAAAACAACCACAGAACCCCGAGGCAAACCACGCAGGGCAGCAGAGGATTGGGGTTCGCCAAAAATTAACAGTGTTTCGACTAGGCTCCATAAAAAAGAAGTGAAGCTAAAGAGCAAGGGAGCCAGAAATGATATGTTATCAACCTCGGTCCCAAAGAGCAACCACATCATGAGCAAAAGAAGATAGAGAGGACAGAAAGAACGAGCTGATCTAGGGAATCTACCCAGCATGGGCAGAATCTTCCAATCTAGATTTTTTTCCTTTCTTTTTAATGACTTTGACCCAACCATTTTGATCTATTTGGATGGAACTACTTGCAGACTGTTCTGAGCTAAAGGAGGAGACTCCTTGTCTGAATCAGAAGGCGAAGACTCATGAGAACGTTTCTGTGAGAATAGAGGCGTAGAAGGATCCTTGGTGTGGGCAGAGGGCGAGTCCTTCGGTAGGTCCAAATTCTCCTCTTCCACTTCAATGTCCTCCTCATCAAAGCTAGAGGACTCTATGTCATCCATATGGGGTCTATCACAAGGTTTCCAACTCTTGGATTTGGATTTGTGAGTGATATTCTTCTTTTTGGCGAAGAACATTGCACATGTGTTTTGGAGATGCCCCGTCTGATGGCAATGGCGACACCTGAAGGGTGTATTCTCATAGTCCAAAGTTTGCATCCAATGGAAGTCCCCGACTTTGAGGATGATCTAATTTGGCAGCCCTTTACTAATGTCTATTTCTGCACAAATTCTGGCATAGGTATATATTCCTTGCTCCCCCCTTGAGGTATTTGTTGCCAAGAAGCGGCCTAGGGTGTCCCCGATTCCTTGAAAGACAGCAAAATGCCATATATGCGCAGGGATATTTGGAAGCCTGACCCAGATAGGAAGCTTGGAGATGACCGTAGTGGAGGGGTCAAAGTCTGGGAACCAGGGGGAGAGGAAAAGTCCAGCTGATCCCCAGAACCAACGGCCTCCCGTTAAGGCTTTCTAGTAATCTTCGTTGAAGGCAAAGGCTACAATAAAGAAGCCTTTCGAGCAGAAGAAGACTTTGCAGTTGTTGGTCCAATTGGAATGGATCCACTGGTATAGATCAACAGTGCGGGGCCATAGGCCATTAAATCTGCAAATGAGGGTTGTTTTTGCATATGTCTGGTATTGATCATCCAGAGATGGATGAGTGATTTCAATGGCAGGGGTTTCCTCCATTTTGTCCACCAAGAAAGGTTTGGGAGCCTCGGCAGAATTCTTGGCAGGCTGTGCATGAACTGCATCTTTGTAGGAAAATCCTTTGGATGTAGAGGATTGCCCAACTGCACCTCCCCTTAGTCAAAGTGATAGGATCACTGTGGCATTTCTTTCAATATTATAAAAGGAAAGAGGCAGATTGTTATCAAGCTGCTTACCTACAAAGAGGAGCCGCAGAAGGGAGGAAGGGATCCCCAACCTCTGTTTGAGTATATTTGAGAGATGGCGCATTGTGACAGACGGCTGGACCCCAAGGAGCAGGGTTTTGCCTGTCACAAGAATTATTTGAATCTAAAAATTCGCCTGCTGGAGATGAATAGGATCTCGAATGCCTAAATGAGGAATCGAGGTTGAAATAGTGAGATTGCGGGGCTGCAGAGCCAGCTCCAGATCCTGGCAATACTGCTGCTACATGTGGAAGAGTGTGGTAGTTGCCAGGGGTAGGAATATGCAGGCAAAGGCGTGGAGTAAAAAGAGCCAGCGACCCAAAGAGGTAAAGGCCAGATCGATCCATCTTGCCACCATGCAGTTGGATGGCCATATAGTAATGGCGGCCAAAACAGTCTCAAGCTGAGGGGCCAATGCGCCGAGGAACCCAACCCTCTTTCTCCACATCGCCCACCCTTTCTGCCATGGCACACAGTCTAATGGGCAGAATCTTGCATAGTACTTATGCCCGGCATGTCTACAGGGGGCCCAAATGATAACCTCCGCGGTAAGTCGGTCCTGTGCCTCAGGTACCATCCCATCTTTCTCATGGCTGCAAAAGAATAGAGACCCATTTCTTCGCCCCGCATATACCGCCCTGCATTCAGATCCATGGACACACCTTCAGGTCGGCTCGATCCAGTGAGCAACAGCAACATTTGGGAATTGAAACCCTAGGGCAAGTGAAAAAATGCTCACGCTCTCCATCCTCCTCCCTCACCGTTCCAAGATTCATGTTACCTTCCATTGCATAACTTATCTTTATGCTACTTACAAAATAAATAAGAAAACTTAATCCTTTTTCTGGTAATCTTCGTTGAAGGCAAAGGCTACAATAAAGAAGCCTTTCGAGCAGAAGAAGACTTTGCAGTTGTTGGTCCAATTGGAATGGATCCACTGGTATAGATCAGCAGTGCGGGGTCATAGGCCATTAAATCTGCAAATGAGGGTTGTTTTTGTATATGTCTGGTATTGATCATCCAGAGATGGATGAGTGATTTCAATGGCAGGGGTTTCCTCCATTTTGTCCACCAAGAAAGGTTTGGGAGCCTCAGCAGATTGGGCAGACTTCTTGGCAGGTTGTGCATGAACTGCATCTTTGTAGGAAAATCCTTTGGATGTAGAGGATTGCCCAACTGCACCTCCCCTTAGTCGAAGTGATAGGATCACTGTGGCATTTCTTTCAATATTATAAAAGGAAAGAGGCAGATTGTTATCAAGCTGCTTACCTACAAAGAGGAGTCGCAAAAGGGAGGAAGGGATCCCCAACCTCTGTTCGAGTATCTTTGAGAGATGGCGCACTATGAAAGACGGCTGGACCCCAAGGAGCAGGATTTTGCCTGTCACAAGAATTATTTGAATCTGAAAATTTGCCTGCTGGAGATGAATAGGATCTCGGCTGCCTAAATGAGGAATCAAGGTTGAAATAGTGAGATTGCGGGGCTGCAGAGCCAGCTCCAGATCCTGGAAATACTGCTGCTACATGTGGAAGAGTGTGGTAGTTGCCAGGGGTAGGAATATGCAGGCAAAGGCGTGGAGTAAAAAGTGCCAGCGGCCCAAAGAGGTAAAGGCCAGATCGATCCATCTTTCCACCGCATAGTTGGATGGCCATATAGCAATGGCGGCCAAAACAGTCTCAAGCTGAGGGGCCAATGCACCGAGGAACCCAACCCTCTTTCTCCACATCGCCCACCCTTTCTGCCATGGCACACAATCTAATGGGCAGCGTCTCGCACAGTACTTACGCCCGACATGTCTGCAGGGGGCCCAAATGATAACCTCCGTGGTAAGTCAGTCCCGTGCCTCAGGTACCATCCCATCTTTCTCATGGCTGCAAAAGAACAGAGACCCATTTCTTCGCCCCACATATACCTCCCCGCGTTCAAATCCATGGCCACACCTCCAGGTCGGCTCGATCCAGCGAGCAGCGGCAACATTTGGGAATTGAAACCCTAGGGCAAGTGAAAAAACGCTCGCGTTCTCCATCCTCCTCCCTCACTGTTCCAAGATTCACGTTACCTTCCATTGCATAACTTATCTATGTGCTACTTACAAAATAAATAAGAAAACTTAATCCTTTGTGTGAGAACAAACTTATCATACATGTAAATGAAAACATCCTCCATTTTTATGAGATTAGTTTTCATTATTCCATTTTTAGTATTTTATTTTTGATTCTAAATTAAAACTATTATCATAGAAATTAATATATCGAATTATATTAAAATAATGTATTTAATATTAATCTATATAATAATATTATTAATCTCTATAATAATATTATACCATTGGTACATTATGGTTTGGATTTAATATTACAGTCCCCCTATAATTTATAATAATTAATTAATATTAAATTAAATACTATTCCATCAATAAAAGATAGGGCAGACCCACTACACTTTTTAAACTAACTATTTATATAAGACATTACTTTTAAACATTTAACTTATGATTTCTAAATAATATTAATTCATAACAACTAGTTTCCATTACTATTAGTCAAACCCTAACAAACTATATTATTAATTATCTCTAGACATTATTACTACAATTGTTAATATGAATTAGCTCTAAAAATTAATATTTAATTCCAATATTCCATTTATAATACCAAAATTTAATATTTATTTATTACACAACAGTTATTTTGTAATTAAATTTAATTTTATCATTTAAAATATCGAAACTAAATATTTATTTACTACATTCTTGTTACTTAACAACTATTTCCCAACAACTATTTTCCAACAAAAAACTCTGGGTAGTGATGCAGCCTTGCTATTTATTCCCTTAGATCTATTGATTTCTCACCTTGTCATGAGGATGAACCACGTTAGCTTGTTCGAAATGTCGACCAAATCCTAGCAATGTGATTAATCCGAAAGACTGATATCAAAATAATAAAATCCTTCACAATTTTAAGATAAGTCAAACAATAATGATTAGTTATGATAAAATAAAATGTTTTTTAGGAAATCCAAATAGATAATTAAGGCACAAATTAAATTTTTACAATTTTGGATGAGATTGTGATTTTTCCTTATTTAATTTTTTTTTTGAATATATAGATGGATTCAATGCCCTACAAAACCTCTTGGGCATATTATATAATTAAAACTTAAGTTTCTAATAAATCCCTATTGAATTTTAAACAAGATCAACTAAAAAATATGGTTAGGAAAAAAACAAAACATCGAAAAATTCAACTATACTTATATTAAATGTACTTTACATTTTTCTTCTATAATTATTATAAAAAATACTTTTACCAAGTACAAGAGCTACATAGTAGCTAGTACTTGTTGCTTAGGTTAAATATAATTAAACTAAAAAATATAAGACAAATATTTCATCACAAAAATAAAATAACTAATAAAGTAATATTGTTGAATATCATCACAAAAATAAAACAATATGATTAACTAATATTTGTTATAACAAAGATACAGTTTAATTAATAATATAATATATAATTTTATAAATATAACAATAAGTAAACTAAAATTGAAAATATGGAAAAAAAAAAACTATAAATTTATGAAAATGGAAAGAATTAAAGAAAAAAAAATCAAAAAAAAAAATGAAATAAAGGAAAAAACAAAAAAATAGTAACTAATAGAAATGAAGTTAATAAATAGTCCATAATATAAACCCAACCAAGACATTTCAAAGAAATAAATTTAATATAATAATAATAAAATATAAAAAAATGAATTCCCAATGTTAAACTGTGGATAAGTAATATAAATTCTTGATCAAACACAAACTAATACACAGTGAAACAAAACACAACTAAATGCTAATACCATAGTACAATAATAACTTGAATCATACAAATACATGTACAATAATAACCTGAATCATGCAAATACATGTAAAATAACTCTGCTAGTTGTTGGATGAGGACGATTTTCTACGCAATTCCCCTAACATTATCATACTATACCTGCAATTCACATGCCTCTGTTTCCAGACGCTGTATGTTGGGGTCCTCCTGCAAGGATGTGAGGACGTCAAAAGCTTGGTCCAACATACCAGTACAGTCCTGTACTGCTCGTCCAATTTCTTCTAGTCTTGTTTGAATTGTGCTAACACGTTGCTCTCTAACTTCTGGAGGAGCGGGAGGCTGCACCTTCATCCATAGCTCAACAATCTAGAGGTTCATGTCCAACTGCACTCATGTAGTTTCCTCGCGCGCGCGCAGACTCCACTTGCCAGATAGTGGATCCACATCTCGGTTGGTAGGTCTGCAGCGATGGACAACTCTGGGACTTGTCAACATGCTTCATCCAATGTCTTCTCAATTTGTTGGTTCTGTGATGCTAGTTCATCCCATTGTAAGATGAGTTGTTCGATGTTGATATTCTGCTCAATCATCACCTGGATCGCTTGGCCTTCCCTGGCGTGGAGCTCTACTATTATGCCATCTTGCAATTGGTACAATATGTCTTGTAGAAGGGCAGCTAAATTTAGGCCAAGTCCCTTGATCCTACCCACCACGGCTCTGTCATCCTCTTTCTTTGTTGTTAGTGCTCCTTCCGGTAGCACTACGGTATTGGCCATATTTGCGTATGGCAGTTGTTTTTCTACTGATGTACCTACTACGCCGTAGGTGGCTACAGTTCCTTCTTGTGGGGGCCGCACCTGAAGTTCCTGCAGTTGCACCCTTAGGGCCCCCAACACAATCTGCTGCTCCGACATGGCTTCCTGGAGCGCTTCCTTGGTGACCTCGTGAACCATGTTGCTGATGTCATAGAGGTCGCCTTCTGTTAGTGTGATCGGATCGATGACCAATTTGGATGCCTTGACCTCTTTTAATGGACCCGATCTCTCCGTGACGCACGACCTTTTCAGCTGAGTAGACGTTGTGCCCGGGTCCCTGCCTTCTCTTGTGTCCTCTACTCCCTATCTTGTAGACAAGTTCTGGCCCTTCTCGTCCTGCATTGTGGTGGCCCCTGTTGTGTGCGCTGCTGCTGCTTCTGCGGTAGCCTTTGCCTGCTCTGCGGCTGCCCTTGCTGCCTCGCGGACAACCCTTACCTCCGTGGCCACTTGTTCATTTCACCTTTGCTGGGCCAACTTCGTGACACGCAACTTGGTTGCATCCTTCTGCTTCTGTGCTGCTATTCTATCCATCTTTGCCAGATCCGAGGTGCACCACTCAGGGGGCCATGATTCCAGCACTGAAAAGATCGCATCATCGATAGCGATGAAGGGGAGCTTGGTCCATTTTTGCGCCAGGTCCTTACGCGCCTTGATCTACACATTATGCATGTCCGCCTTGAAGTCTGTGAAGCTCCACAGACTGTTGCACACTGTGGGGGACAAGCATGGCCGTCTGTTGATCCACATCTGGATGCTCGCCTCCATAAGTACCCAAAAGATCTTGGTCTCGCGAATCCGCTTGGTGTCCTTGGTGGCCCAGAGTGACATGTACTTTGCGGCCTCTAGTAAGTCCTATTCAATATTAGGGAACTAACTGTCCTTAGGCAGTTCCCCTGTTACCTGTAAAATAGACAAGAGAAACCACGCTTAGTGGAAGGTCTTGCCCTGCTCCTGGGCTTCCTTGTAGTTGGTTAGAAACTCCTCGTAGAGGAATTCGGCCCAGTTGAATTGGACCCCGTCCGTGCATTGCATTGCCAGCGTAACTACCGGTGCTAGTATCTCATCTCCGTGACATTTTCTCATTACCTTCCCAAGCAGGAGCTGGGTGGCTATGCACACCACTTTATCTTTAATGTTGTTGATTGCGTAACCCCTCTTTTTCTTCTCCGGTTTATATTTTTTCTTCACGGCCTCTGTGAGTGCCAAATCTCCACTTTTGCCTGCCATCGCCGTGGGGTCTTTTCCCTTACAGGGAAGTTGGGAAATCCTATGGATGAGATCCGCCGTGATGGGAATAGGCTCTTCCAGCCATAAGTACCCATCGTGCACCAGGCAAAGTAGTTGGTTGATGACGAAAATAGTGATAGGAACGCATTAAAAGTCTGGAATCCATAATAGATGAAGTAATCCGGCCTTCTCCACATCGCACAACCATTTCCGTGGCTCTAGTGCTATGACTGACCCCTCCTTACTTTGCTTCATGACACTCTTCGTCTCCAAGTGTGGGAACTTCTTGCTGTTCGCGAGGTCCCAATCCTCAAAGTTCATTGTGGGTACGTGACCCAGGTGCAAGCCCTCAAACATAATTTCATCGGGGAGGAGCGAGGTCTGTAGTGCGCTTTAGTGGCATCCAAGTCCTTGGTTATCTTGGCTTTCCCTTTTCACGAAGGAACGTACTTGGGCAATTTCACTGGAGTGCGCACTGGCTGGATGTCCTCTTCCATGTCTTCTGATGTTTCTATCTAATTAACGAGAGCCTGTAGGTCCTCCTCCTCGTCATCTATCTCAATGGTGACAACCTTGCCCTTTTCAACCATGGAAAGTTTACCGAACTACGGATTCCTTGGGGATATGCGAACTGGTCCTACCACCTGCTTATCTTTCTTGGACCTTGGTGTCCGAGGCAATTTTGGGATTTCTGGCGTGACCACAATGTCTCTGGGAACATCATGTACTATGGGGTTCTCCGCGGCCTCGTCGGTGGTTCCTTTTGCAGAGCCCAAACCTATCCTGGTAGTTGTCATCTGGCTTGAGTTATCTGTGGTTGTTCGCAAACTTTGGGGCTCAAATCTTGCTTGACACTCAACACTTTGTGCTCTAATGAACTGCTCAAATCTCAAATGAACAAGTGTTGTCTCACGATTAGCCCTTAGAGTTTTATAGCACCTTTTGACTTCAAATCCGATCGTTCCCCCCAATTCTAGGCCATCAATGCTTTCTTGGTGGCAGATTCCCGCAAATCTAGTCCTTAATTCGTGTCGTAAATGCCCGCCGCCCACTCCCTTTTGCCTTAAATTTGACATCTCATCATGAATAGTGACACCAACGATTACTTCCTAGCCTACCCGTGCGGCAGTGCAGTCCCCGTGCGTGGATGCGAACCTTGTGTCCTGCTAATTCTGCACACACCTCCCTCATCACGCAACGCCCAAATAGACTCTTTTAGAGTCCCGCACTCTCTTTCAGTTGTATGGAGCGCTGAGGCGGTGCTCCCTATGGTTAGTTAGGTGGTCGCACCACCTGTGCGAGACTTCAATTCGCCTTCCAGCATAGTCTGCGGAAACTCCTCAATTGTCTGCGCAACTGTCGGGGCCGTGCATTCTACTGTATGCAGTGTGCTTCCATGGTTACTGTGTTTGGTGAGGTGTGGTCATAGCCATGGCAGAAAAGTCATAAAATCTCGGTGACAATCTTCTAATGCAGTGGTATGGTCATCCATATCTTTCTTTGTCATCTTTGGTTTATCGACGAGACATGCTTGCGTGATCTTGTTTTCTAGCATCCATCCAAATGCTTTTCTTCCTCAATTGTATCGGGTCCTGTTCGAGTTCACGAAGTCTAAGATTCCCTCGCCAGATGGCTTCCTTAATCCTTAGATGTTTTTCCTCGCGTAGATGTGTGATTTCTTCTTCCTGGCCATCATGCACTGTCACAACTACGAGAGCTATTATGTGCAGAATCCCTTTTGTATTCTCTTCAGAAATTATGGTTTTTACTTTGTTCCACATCTTTGGAATCGTCTTTGTGTTCCAGGTTTTGCACATGGTCCTATAGGCCCATTGAACCTTAGGTACGTGTAGGTCCCATTCAGTTCGTTTCGCCTAGTGAACCTTGTCCAGTACTCCGCACACCCTATCGAATGCCTCGTCGTGGAGAACTAGTAGCACATCGCCTTTCCTACTGCTGTGGTTTGTTCTGATTCTCTGGTCTGGGGGTGGTCTGCGCTTGTGTGGATGTACAACATATGTCTGTACCCATCGAGAAAGGTGGGCACGTAATTTGTTCTGTCCCTGCTGATTGGCTTTCGTTTGGAGCTGAGGTTTTCTAAAACGTAGGTGCATCATCCTTCTACATCCGCGTCAGTCCTCAAAATTTCTTTGATGTGTACCGCACCATCGTGCAGTGTTACGCGCAGTGCCCACTTCAGCGCGTTGAACTGCTGTTGTTCTAGTACTACGCTTTCAAATTTGCTCAGAAATTCATCCACCACTGTTAATCCATCATATCTCGGTAGCTCCCTTGCCTTTGTTGTCACACAATGCATGATCTAATTAGCAGGTTGCAATTCAACTTTGTTACTTCATGCAGCCGATTCTGCCATCGCTCTATCTCTTCATCTAAATCTGAAGTGCAGGAGCTTTCGCGCTCCCACGAAATCCTTCCATCTGTAGTTGGATTCACCCAATCTTGTTCTCGCACAGTTATCTTGTAAATGCAATCGAGATCATCATCACTATCATCGTCATGCACCGGTTCAGTGTATCATGCTCCTTCGGTTGGATCTAGCGGTACTACCATGCGTAGTGACTTTTTCTCAAAGATCATTTTATGCTTCTTCAGATTTATGACTCCATTCATATCGGTGGCCCAGTTTATTCCAAGTAGTGTGGGATAGGGATTTCTATCATCGACAATCTCTATCACTTCAAAATCTGCCTGCACGCTCACATCTTCAATATCAACTGTCACCCCTTGCAATCTTCCCATGGGCAAAATCTTCTGTTGGTTCACCATTCATAACTAAATAGGGGACCATTGTAACATGGGGCTGCCCATGCGTTCCCATGTTTGCTTTGGTAGTACATTTGTGTCTGAATCCAGATTCAGGATTACCTCATCCATTTCGTATTCACCTATTTCTGCAGTCAACCTCATTTCCCTTCCTGTGTGCAATGCATGCTTTCCAAGTTTTCGGACCACACGTGGTTCTCCTGACCCTGCGCACCTAGTGATAAGTTCCTGTAGTCCTTTGACCACCTTGCTGTCGCGTAGTAGTTTCATGCATGTCTCCAGAAAGGCAGTGAGCATTGAAGGATCCATTCCTGGTTCTAGTTGATCCTTATTGCCTGAAGTGGAGGCCTCCGTGAAGCTCTTCTTAGCTTCCATGAATGTCTCCTTCGCATGTTCTAAATCAAATTCAGGATCCTTTGTAGGAGCCTTGCGAACCCACGAGATTTCTTATGGATGCTTCCCTTTATCATCTCTCGTGGTCATACATCTCTGAGCATCATGTTTACATTTTAGTCTTCTTCCCGCGGATCAAACCTCATCATTTGTAAATTCTGGGTTGGAGGGGGCTAGAGTACCCCCTTTGCGCGCATCCTCGCTATCAAAGAAGGGGAGTCTTCTGCCTCATGATCAAACTGGGTACAATACCTACATGATATTCTTGTCAGGTTTGTAGAATCACGGGCATAATGCCCTGACCCTCCGCAATTGTAACAAATTAGTTGTCCGTGACCCCTTCCGGGTCCCATTCTGCCTCAACCCTGACGGCGCACCTGAAATCCAGCACGTGCCACCCCTGCATTTGGTTTGAGGGCTCACATTTCGGTTTGCACCCTATAGGCAGGAGTCTGATCCATCATTAGTTTGTAGCTTCGGTAGGTGCGTTCATCATGGCCTATCGACCTGCAGAAATTACAAAACAATTGTTGGGATGTCTGCGTATACTTCTGCAACAGATGACAATTGCCCGTAGTGTGTTTTCCTCCTATCTGGCAAATCGCGCACCATAGGGAAGACACCACGCTCAACCCTGCTTGTGCTTCCGGTCTTAACAGCATCAAACCTGCTCCTGCCAAGTAGTTCGCAGACACTAGACAGTGGTCCTTGTCGTGTCCTTGGCCTTTGCATTTTATGCACCATACTTCCTTGTGCACCTCCGTCCAAGGTGTCCTTTCCTATTTCAAACTTTGCATTTCCAAACATAGATTCTGCAGTTGTACGTGGATTTGTTGGAATCCCAACCTAGGGTCTTGTATAGGGGTCTCATGTAATCTCATTGCTATTTCCAACACTTCGACCTGGGTGGAAAGTTTTTGCTGTGACAGCGCCATCCTTAAGTGTGGTGTAAGCGAGGCCACAAACCATGTGTGATGCGGTGCATCTATTAACATCATATTGGCTTCACGGATCGTACTCTTTAGCCTTTGGTCCAGATCCCAGGGCTCTTACTTGGGAGCATTGCGATCTCCTTAAACTCAATGATTGATTGTGTTTCTGATTTTGGCTTGCTAAATTCCTTGTTTAGTGCGACCTAGATCTCTGCGATCCCTACGTTCAAGTGGTCATTAGAATGCTTGATATACCATGTTAGTGCGTGATCCTGCAGTGTGCTCACCAGCGTAGCCTTTTTAATATTATCATCCACGACGCCCTGTGCTTCCCATACTGCTCTTACCATAAACTTGAATTGGTCCGGATCTTCCTTTCCCACTCCTCTGAATACCGGTAGTTTGATCACACTCGCCATACTGAACTGTGGTGGTGGTGGAGGTGGGGTGGGTAGATATGGAGGTGAGGAGGGTGAGATGGGTGGCGGTGTGGGTGGAGGTGGTAAATGCAGAATAACTGCCTTATCAGACTGACAACGCTTCTCGGAGAAACTTTCATGAGCTCTTTCTCGCTTTCCCGCGAGGGTGAAATAAGGGACTGTTTTCCAACTCTTCACTACTTTTGCTTCTATAGATCTTCTTGCTTCGTGTAGTTCCAAACATTAATTTATTTGCATAACCCGCTTTTCACACAATAGCATCTTATTCTAAGTGTTCAAAGATTTAATATACTTACCTCGCGGTCCCTTGAGAAAACGTCATTCTGCCTCACTGTAGCTGATGGTCGTGTTGACCGCGAACTCAATGA
Organism: Pinus taeda; assembly: GCA_000404065.3. Lineage (NCBI taxonomy): Eukaryota > Viridiplantae > Streptophyta > Pinopsida > Pinales > Pinaceae > Pinus > Pinus taeda. The sequence goes on along the minus strand of APFE030715776.1, from coordinate 73,397 downwards.
TAAAACCTCCTATTATTCAGTTGATCCAATGATCCACAGCTCACGCTATCTTATCTCCTAATGCTTCTAGTTTGTGCACTAATTCCGGAGTCCACACTATTGTTTTTTCGAGCCTACACCTTCCCTGGCTGTCTACTAACCTTGCGATCCACTCATATAGCTCAGAAGAAAAGGACGTGAAGAAAATTTCGTGGATTTTCGTATACAAGTAGTGCTCCAACCACTGTTCCTTAGATACTCACGGATTTATGTTTTCCTGTGCCACGAACTTGTGAGTCTTCTTGTTCAATCACACTTCAATTTATTTCTTTGTTGGATTCCAGTGGCACGACATTAGACATCCTTTATGCAGATCCCGGTCCTGGCAACATAACCATTTGTTGGCTTGTATGGGCCTGACCTAGGTTTAGAGGTGATTTAGCCAAGAAAATCGTGGTACTATTGGCCCTTTCGGCAACTGTCCACAGAGCGCTGACTGAGGTATCACCCAAAGTAGTATGGGGGGGGGGGGGGTGCTAGAACTAGGTTTCCGCACCCTGCGAATGTCTGATGAGCTTTTGAAGGTACGCGGTCTGACCCGTTGCTACGCACACTTACTGTCCCTTCGCAACCTGCAGTGCTACTTCCGTGCAACCCTATTCAGGGCGTAACCTGTATAATACCCAAGTTCATTGCTATTATCTAATTACTTAACTTGTTTATGTAAGACTAATGATTATTACATCATATTCAACAATCATATCAGTGCGCGCCATAAATAAAACAGTATAAATGTAAAGAAGGCAATGCTCAGTAGATACATAGAAATAGGAATCAACTTCTCTTTATTATCTTCAATCTTGATTACAAACTTGACACTGCCCTACGCACTCAGCTACAGGGGTCTGTGCACTCAGCTGCAGAGCCTCTTCCTACTACTACGAACCAATACACTTAGACTCCTGCTCTAAGCTCGAACCATTCGTATTATTTTTTCTTCATCCTTCCACTCTTCGCTATCTTTACAACTTAGAGCCTCGCTCTATTTAAACAATTCCATGGTCCGCAGACCATGGGTAGGCCGACATGACTTTACATTACATTGGATTACTTTAGGGCGGACAACCTTATGACTTAATCTATACTTCACACTCCGCGCCTGCAAATCGCAGAGTCTTACAAAACCTTTGACTAAAAAATTGGGCTTTGAGTCCCAAAACATGTTGTGGGGGGATTCCATGCCCAAAAATCATCCAGTAAATCCCTGAGTGTGTGCAAGCGACAATGATATGCAGTGTTGATACAATTTATAACAAGCTGTGAATCCCCAAAAATCTGTATCCTGTGATAGTTTTGTTCCAGTGCAAAATAGAGAAGGTGTCTTAGATTACTGAGCTCTGCAAAATTATTTGTTCCCCTCCCTAATCCCACTTTGATTTTGTAAAAAATGTGCTCATTTATGTGGAGAAGAGCTCCACCCCATAGCCCACAGCATGAGACGAACCATCAAAAAAATCCCAAGGAGATTTTGTAAATAATCTCAGGTGTGATGACCCTAGTATGCTGGCGATCTAGATTATCAAGTATTAGGTTGTAAGTGGCCACTATATTGTTACAGGTGACATGCCATTGGGTCTGAGCATATTGAAATATATAACAATTCCTATTTAACCAAATGCCCTAGTAGATAATCAAACGAAGACTCTTGGCTTTTTGTGTGGTAGCCTCGGACCACCAACAATGCCATGCATCAACAATGTTTTGGCCCTCCCAATTTTTTATTTTTTATGTTGAGGCTGATTGTAATGTAAGACCAAACTTGTGCAATAACTGAACATTGGAGAAATAAATGATCAATATCCTCGACATTGTTTTGGTAGAGGCAACATCTGGAAGGACCCAGGAAAGCACGTTTCATAAGGTTTAACTCTGTGGGAACCTTGTTCAAGAGGATACACCACATGAAAAGCTACATTTTGTGTGGAGCTTTTAGCTTCCATAAGTGGTGCCACCACCAGCAGATATTTCCCATATCATATGCATTAATTAGGGTCGCGTATCCATCTTTTAGCGTATAAGAGTAGAGGCCAAAATGATCTCATCATCCCGTGCTATTATTCTAATGTGGGCTTCCTCCAAAGCACCTATGAACTGATGCCAAACCCTACTCCATCTATCCAGAATGCCAAGGACCCTAGAGTCCAGGCATTGCCATAGAGCCTAAGATGGGTGTCCAACCTTAGCAATTTGGGCAATTTGGGTGATACTGGTCTCTTAAAGAAATTTTCTCAAGGCCCAAGGGAGAATGTGTGTGTTTCCACCTCCAGACTAGGCATCAATGCCTAATCTTACCTATTCACCATTACCAATACGCCATGCCAAACTATCCTTGATGATACTTAAAGAATGGGTAATGGCCTTCCATATGATCAATGCATCGGGTAAAGACTGACAGGGTCTACATATCCATTTGATTACTGCTAGAGGATGAATGTACTTATAGTAGACCAACTCTTTCCATAGAATCTCAGAATTGATAATTTGCCAACGCATCTTGGCCTCTAGTGCCTTTGCAAAATTCTAGAGGTCCTTTATACCCCATCCACCCATTTTTTAGGTTTCCCAATCCTGTCCCAGAGAACCCAAGCAAAATTCCACCCCGTGTTTTGTCCCCGCCATAGGAACCTATAGCAAATCTGTTGAATGATGTTGAGAATACCTTTTGGAATCCAGGCAAGAGTCATTCAATAAACCAATGTGGCCTCCAGTACCGATTTTATCAAGGTAAGCCTGCCAACCCTGGAGAGCCATCGTTGTTACTAGATGTTTATGTGGCTTTCTAGTTTTGCAATAAGCCAAGACCAATCAACGATGTGGTAACCATTTGACTTCAGCCTGAAACCAAGATATTTGAGGTCGGTCTCCAGCTCTTATCTGACGAATGCAAATTGTTGTAAAGCGTATCTTTCCTCATTTTGTAGGCATGACATGAAAATGATGGTGGATTTGTTATAATTTGGCTCCATACGTGTAGCTTTACAAAATAATGATATAATATTCTTGAAACAAGAGGTATCACAAAATGAACCATTTAAAAATATAAGTACATCATCTAAAAAAAATGTATGAGAGAGATATGACACATCAGATATCAAGACCTTCCGTAGAGCTCCTTCTGAGCAAGCATTTTTTAACAATCTTCTTAAACCCTCCATGATCAAAAGAAAAAGCAGGGTGGATAGGGGGCATCCTTGTCTCAGACCACATTCAGCATGGAAAAAATCCGATGCAACCCCATTGATAAGTATACTATAAGATGCAGACGAGTAACAACACATGATATAATTAATTAAAGAATGAGGGAAACGGACATGAGTGAGGATGAATTGCAAATAGGACCAACTAGCATGATCAAAATCTTTGGAAAGATCGATCATGAGGATAATATACTTTTTATTCTATTTTTTGATCGAGTGGAGGACTTCCTGTGCAGTCCCTATGGCTTCATGGATCTAACGGTGGATGAGGAAATAAAACTGCTCCTTGGAAATCATCCTGGATAAGAAAGGTTTTACATGCATCGAAATAATGTTTTATATAATTTTGTAGATACAGTTGTAGAGGGAGATGGGCCGATAATCATCAAAGTTAAGGCGCTTATCAACTCTTGGGATGAGGGTCAGGAAGGTCAAGTTAAACCCCTCATACATCTTTCAAGAAATTTTGCAATCCTCAATGGCCAAGAGAAGATCAGACCTAATGAGCTTAAGGAAAGTGATGTAGAATTCCATGGGCCACCCGTCCAACCTCGGGCTCTTATCCCTTTTGAAACATTTCAGAGCTGCTTGCATTTCCCCCATCGATACAGGATCGTTTAAAGCCTCTGATTCTTCTGCCTCAACAAATCTATGGAGAACCTCAACAATTCATAGGATCTCACTAATGGAGGCGCCCCTAGGTGCCTTGAATATATGATAAAAATGTTGCATTCCCATATCAGCACGCTGGTTGAAAGTGCTGGCCTCCTTGCCCGTTTGGTCTCACAGTGCCCAAATGGTATTAATATATTTCCTCCCCCTGGCATATTGTTGAAATAAATTTGAATTCTCACCCCCCACCTTTTCCCAAATCGCTATTATTTTTAAGTGCCATGTCTCCTCTTTCTGTATCAACAACCAAATATTTTCCATTTCCAATTTGATTAGGTGTTCCTTTGATTCATAGTTTGCATAACTAGAAAGCCCCATGTTTTCCAATTGTTTGAGGACCCATTCAATCCTTTGTAACTCAACCTCATCCTTTTGCTTCTTTTTTTTGGCCCAACTGATGGTTTTCGATTTTAATTGGGCTAGGTTATTTGCAATTACTTCGGGTGGGGAGGATCAGTTGTTTGGGCCACAGTGAGTCCAATTCTTCCTTACTAAATTGTGGAATTTTTCTTTAGCAGGCCAAGTCACATTGAACTTAAAAGGCGTATGAGGTTTATGGTCAGAATCCTGAATCTCTAAGAAAATTGAGGAATCATCAGATAGACCCCCTGAGCCCACCCATTGTCTAATGCGGTCCAACCTGGTTAAAAAAGGAGCCCTTATAAGGAAACGATCCAGCCTTCTAGCCAATGCATCATCTCCAGTCCCTCGATTCCTCCAAGTAGACATGATCTTTGTCGATTCAATGTTCAGGACGTCATGAGAGTCCATCAATACTTCAAATAAAGTTGTTAAGGGATTGGCATTGGCCCTGTTGCCCCGCAAGCCCTAAAAAGAAATTTAGATCACCTCCAATAATCAAATTTTCAGTCTGCATGAAATCAACTTTCAAGAGTCTTTCCCAAAAGACCTCCCTATTATGGCAGGGCCCATAGATGTTGATGATCTTGAGGGGTATGCCGATATCAGTGAAGGTGATATAAGCTCCCAGGAGCCCCTCCCCTCCCCAAACATTAACCATTCTTATCGAATTTTTATTATACCCTAGGGCACAACTTCCTGATCACCCTCTCACATCCAAAAATTGAAAAACCCAATGCGAAAGGATTTTTAGAAGAACATTATTTATGGAGCCCCTGTCCCCCAGAGTCTCTTCCAGAAATGTTACATCCAGAAGTTCTGAATTGCACAACTTCTTTAGCGCCGGATTTTTGTATGTGTTGACCAAACCCCTGCAGTTGAAGGAGAGGCACTTCATGGGGTAACCTTTTTAGGGTTTCCCTTTGCTCTAAGGACCCAATCAATAGGAGTTTGAATGCTCTATGACACCTCAATACTAGCCCACCTGATGGCTTTGGATAAGTGGGATTGTCTGCCCCAAGGGGCTTTGAGGGTTAGGATGGGAGAGGGTCCTCATCCAGACCAAAGGAAGGGGTCGTTGTAATTAATAAGGATCCTAGGTTGTAGCGGTGAGAACCACTAGAGTTAGGTCTATCCTTGGGGACCAGAGGTATGAGGTCTTGAAAAATGGTCGAGGAGGAGCTGAGGAGCAGATGAGGAGTAGATACCACATGAAAAATTAAGGAACACTATTTTCTAACCCTACTGCCCGGACCCGAAATAAACACAGATGAAGATGCAATACCAGATAACAAACAATCATGTGAAAACAGAGGAGAGGGAGGAAGAGTACCCAAAAAAGGTGCAAATTCTCTAGAACATGATCTGGTGATTGGTGCCGCAGAGGTCCCGAAGTCCATTTGTAAAGGCACCACCTCTGAATCTCCCCATCTCGTCAAAGGTACACTTGAAAGGACCACCAGAGAAGAAACCTCTACCTCATTCGTTTGGGTGCTCGCAGAAACAAAAGATATCGGGGGTTCCAGTTGTTTCCCTGTAACCAAAGGACAATCTTTATACACGTGACCAACCTCGTGACACCGCCTGCAGAAGAATGGTATGCCCTCATAATCTAATATATACCACTTCATGATCTCACCCATTTGTAGCTAGTAACTCTCCACCAATCCTTTCGGGTGTCTAAGTGAAACATAATTCTAGCAATTGCTAGGCAACCCGATTCCTGGTATGATCTATCGTGATTCAGGTATACTCCCAGGTCATCCCCAATGTACCTAAAAATATCCTCTACCCAGAATTGCAGAGGGAGTCCTGGGAGATGCACCCAAATCGGTCCCACCCCCATGTTTTCCTTCTCTGGATTGAAGAGAGGTGACCATCGTTTGAGCAGGACTGGTGTCATCTCTATGTGCTAGTAACAAGTCAAAACCTGATCCACCAGTTCTGGCTGAGGAAAAATGAGAGCAAACCAGCCCCTTGACATGGTGAGGATGGCAGGGAGTTTCTCCATCATATTACCCCAAGCCTCCACTGTCCATTTTTTTAAGCACGTCAGGGTATAATTTCGGCCATGAACCCCGCCCACCAGTAGTGTGTTCTCCATCAACGCTGCCTAGGCCATGCTTATACTAGCCCCAAACACTAGAATCCTGCCGCATTCCTGAATCTTTGAAGACTTGTATCTTTCCCCCCCTGGACTATTATGTGGGCTTATAGGTTGTTGAACTCCCTCTGCATGGGGGTTTTCATCAGAGTCCGAGGCTCTGTTTTCTTTCGGCCCTGTATCCTGTCGGGTGATGCTATCAAAGTACCCCGAAGTATGAGTGTTTGAAGTGGATACCAAGACTGGGAACCCTTCGGTAGTTACCCCAAGTGTGCTGTAAGGATGATTCGGGAAACCTAGTGTTCCCAATGCCATTCTCCTTACCCCCATGCAGCCTAGAAGTGCCTTGGTACGCTGTTGTTCATGTGCCCAGGTCTGTAGTCCGAAGGTGACAACATGATTAAAAATGGCGAGTCAGTTCCCTCCCCCAGATTAAGCAGGCCTTCTGACACCGTGACAACTGGTTGTGAGAACCCTAACCCTTGTAGGGTTACCTCCATGTCTTCCATAACTGAGGAAAAATTGGCTACTTGAACATCCGGAGGTAAGGTTGTTTCTGGTTCCTTCCTACCACACGAATTTTTTTTTTCTTCAGTGCAGATATTCGATGGGGCCAAGGTGTTGGAAGAGTAATCTATCAATTCCTCATCCATGTATAAACAAATCCATTTAGTATTTCGGGTGCAATTCCGAGGAAACCGCGTCAAAACCCCCAACAGGCATTGACCCCTGATGTATCCTTCAAAGACCCCGAAGATAGTTAGTCCAAAGTAGGCCTAATCATCGTGAAGTAACCAATGGAGGTTACCAAACCCGCTGACTGTGATAAAATCCAAGCGTTGAAAACCCCGGGAAGGGATTACTTCCTGCTAACTCAACCACATAGGCTTATCTTGAGAGTGTCAAGAGAATTGAATCAATGACCTCTCAATAGAAAAAGTGCTTTCACAACGAGGAATTGACCAATTAGGATAACCCTTAGGGGAATCTATCTATATATATATATATATATATATATATATATAATATATATATATATATATTTTAAATGGTGTCACAGAACCCTGGAGCATAGTGACCGCAACATCTACACCATATATGTACCACTAGAATATTTGTACCAAGCAGATCTTTGCCCAAAGGATTACTTCACTCAACCACATAACCTAATCCCAAGAGTGTCGAGAGAATTGAATCAATGAACACTTAGTATAAAAAGTGCTTTCACGACGAGGACTTGACCAATTAGGATAACCCTTGGGAGAATATATATATATATATATAATTTTAATGGTTCACGGACCGTGGAGATCAGTGACCATAACGTCAATAGAATATATGTACTAGGTAGATCCACCTGAAGGGATCACTTCCTACAAGAACACAACCACAGAGCCTAACTCAAGGGTGCTGAGAGAATTGAACCCATGACCCCTCAATAAAAATAGTTGCTTTAGCATCGAGGATGAACCAATTGAACTAACCTCGAGGCTGTATAAATAATAATATAATAATAAAGTAAAAGATAATATTTTAAATTTAATTTAATATGAATGATAGAGAAAAAATGATTATTATATATTTTACTGAGTTTTTCTATTAATTGCATGTTGATATGACTTTGAGTTTTAAATACTCCAATTTTCCTAAAATATCATCTTTGAAATGATGTCTTAGAAATTCATTTGTAATATCACATAACTATGCTTTTTAAAAAACACAAAGCAAAAAAAATAAAAATACTACTATATTTAAATCTTGTCCAAAAGGGAAATGTATCTTTTTATTTTATTAAGTAATTGTGTGTATATTATCCTCATATGGAGTGAGAGGGGTTGGGGTAAGTGGGGAGATGCTGGTTAGCTATCCCACTTAGTAATAAAGGGAGGGAATGTGCTAAGTTGCACCCCACAAGATTCATTAAATTACTATATCATCATTCAATTACCATGTTGGGACATCATTTGATTAATTCATCACCACCTCATTTTGTTAATTTTTGTGTGAGGGGAGGTAATAATTATCGATTCAAGAGCACAATCATAATATCTTTGTAAATAATGATTTTAATGCTCCTTAGCTCTCATATTTTTCTGCATTTAGCATGGTCAACTTCCTTCATGCATACATTAGGTCTATCTTAATATCTTGTTTTCTCTTCATGGTTGTCTCCTTCTTATCTTCACCTGGTTTGTTGGGTCTATAGGTGCTTTCTGCTTTCATCCACCTTTTACTCACCATTGCTCATCTGGGTTCTAGACATTTTGTCCCTCTCCATTTGGAAGTATACAATAGTTGTGGCTCTCCATCTTATATGTTCCCTTGGCTCTTCCACTCCATCTATTGCCATATTATTGGTTTTCAAGTTTTAATTTTAGTTAAGGGTGATGAGATTGCCCCATGAAAATCCACGTCGTAATCGAGGTGGCACAAAATTTGAGGCCAAGGGAGGGGCATGAGTTGCCCAACATATAGAGTCCCCATCCAAAAGAGGGGCATGGGTTGCCCAACATATAGAGTCCCCATCCAAAAACTACCACAAATAAACTCCATAGATCATACAAGTTGAGTTGAGCAATGTTGAACGGGGAATAATTGGTGAAGGAGGGTGCTTATTAGATATAGATATTGCAGTAGAGGTGGCAACCTAGATACTCGACATAGGTCATACTTGATGTCACATACCAAGTTCCATCAATGACTTACAGAGGTTATGAGGTACCCAAAATTTTCTTTTTCTTTTCACTAGCTTGACAATAAGATCTGATACGACTTTGTCACATGCCCCTACCCAATTTATTCTAACCACACTTGCGAAAAATTGATTTCAATCTCTCATACAATTTATCAAGCACTTTACATGTAAAAATTTCTTCAAATACTTTTTATACAACTAATTAAGTAGTCTTTTTCTTGTCGACATTTTTTCAAACATTTGGAATGAAATCAAATAAGAAAATTTGCTTTGATTCCACTTGTAACATACTAACTGAAATATACCACTCAATCATGCAACTTTTGTTTTCTTTCTTCAAAATATTTCATCAAATAGTTTGTATGCAAATTGTAACAAAACACCTTTAACACATTTCTTCAAATGTTTTGCATGCAAATAGGCATAGATAAACTACAACAGTACAATCATACAACAATGATAACATACAATAATATTAACCCTATCCAAAAAACAACATTTTCATTAGGGAATTTCATCAAATAGTTTGTATGCAATGAATCATTACACCATTTAGGCATTTCTTCCAACATTTTGCATGCAAAATAATAAAGAAACTTCCTCAAATAATATATCCTAAATTAACTTAGTACATCTATAAACTGTTACACAACATTTTGTCATTGTGCCTGTACTCCCCGTTCCTTGATCCTGGAGGACCTCTACAGTGAAATCTATTTGCTTTCCCATCATCAAGAGAATGCCTTTACATCCCTATTCATGAGCAAAACATTCCCCTTTTGCATCATTTCCCAAGAATCTTCCTTCAATCCCAGTTTTCAAGACCATTGCTAGTGATTAGTTCCTTCCCCGCACCAATTTGCAGAGTTTGAAACCAGACCTATTGCCGTATGGCGCAAGTGAATCCTTTATCACTCGTACCTATCCTCTTTTGGCAAGTTTTTAAAAATGGAGTCGAAGCTTCCAGCTCTAGAAGCTTCGTGGAAAGGAAGTTTGGTAAATGGTTGGGCTCGATAGAGCCGAGGAAGTCAGTTTGGGCTCCTTTCCCCTATAAAGATGGAACAAACCAAAGAGATAAGCCCTCTCCCATAATAAGAGGAACCACCTCCCCTCCATCAAAGCTATATAAACTCCTCCTTTTCCAAGCTGAACTAGTTTTTTTGGAGCTTGAATAACCAACAAGATATCTATAGCTTTTAGCTTTCTAGTTTATGTTTGAGAAGAGAGAATAGTGTGTTTGGTTTGGTTTGGAACCAAAGGAGAGAAGCCTTAAACTTCCATTGTTGGGGCTATCCATGAGATGCTAGCAGGAGTGTGGGAACCCAGATACATCAGAGGAGACCTGCAACTTCAAGGCTTTAGTTGTATCTCTTTTTGAGTTTTATATGAATACAACTAATGGTTTATTTCCTACATTGAGTGTCATATTATATTTAGTGGCTTGAGACTCCTTGACTTTTTAAGTAGATTGAATGCGATTGTATGATTTTACGTTTGCTATTGTCTCTTGTGCATTTGTTTCAGGTATTTGAAGAACAAAAGGAAGTTGGAGAAAAGGAGCGAGGCCATCATCAAGCAGATTAACATTCTAAGAGGTAGGTCCTCTTATTCGATTCTAGTCTAAGGAAGTTTTCATTATGTTGTTCTGTTTGCGGCTATACCCACTCTAGGGCTAGAGAGATCACCTTCCATCCATAGAGGATATTTACCTACTCCACAAATTGGTGACTCCACTGGGGAGCCATCCCTCTCTTTTGATTGTTTTTCATTTCGTGGTTTGTGTGTACTTTTGTTGTATCACCCTTTCCCTTTGTTTTTCTGTGCTTTGCCTGGTTTACTACTTTGGTTCTGAAATTTAGAGTGACAGGTATGGTTTTGATCTTTGAAAATTTTTATATTTTCTTTCAACGCGTTTTATTTTCTGACAGTTGCGCCGACCAGTGCAAATTTCTCTTAAACAGTCACGCCTTACCCCCTTGTGGCGCTTGTTTTCAGTTAGGCAATCACGCTGATTCCTGTAGGTGAAGATCAGGGTTTCTCCTGAATCATAACCAATATGTCTTGCCCTCATAATTTTTGCCTCTTAACCTGTTTGCCTTTGTTCTCCCTAGTTCAAAAGCTTCATTGGCTTGTTTTGTGTGCTTGTTTGGTTTGAGATTTCCTTGATTTTTTGAGTCTTTGGATGGTTTGTGGTCCTAGGACATCTAGGTCATCGTCCATTCAACTATTTGTTTGCTCATCATGTCAAGATGTTGGTTATCCCACCCTCTGATGTGTTAAGTCTAGTCCTTATTTTTTTCCTTTGAATCCCTCGATCAACGTTCTTTTTGGCCAAAAAATTGCACTGATTAGGCCTATCAACACTAATTGTAGGCTGATGAGTTGTGCTGATCAGCTCTATTTTCAGACCAAAAAGAGTGCCAGTCTCTAAGTTAAGAAAAAAATAGGATTTCTCCCATTCCAGTGCCAGTGTGTCTTGACCCTCAGACTCTCTTCTTCCACCCATAAGTGACTAGGATGCTTTTTTTGCTAGTTTTGATTGATTGATTGGCTTGAAGTTTCATTGCTTGATTTTTTGAGTTTTTTGGATGGTTTCTATGATCCTAGGACATCTAAGTCAATCACCGTTCATTTGTTAATTCGCTCATTGTTTCAAGTTTCTGATTTGCTTCTTCATTTAATCCATCTTTCAATTGCAACATCTTCATTGATTCATTTTTAATTGAATGAATGAAACAGTCCCATTTGTTCTCTTATTTCAAGTGTCTCTTTTCTCTTTCCAAGCATAGATTACATTGCATGGTTTCTCGATTAAAGCATTTATGTGTTTGGTTTGTTCGATTCAGGGAAGAAGTTGCTTTTAGTTTCATTTATCATGCTTTGGATTTGATTGATGCTTATTTGTTTAGAATTGTGAAAATATTCATTAAAGTGCTATATGTGAAAGATTCATTTCGCATTTTATGAAAAGAAGAACATCATTCTAGTTTTCTTAAGAGAAAATCTTGCATTAGTAGCATTATTAAAAAGCTAGAATTGCATCATCATAAGCATTGGAAATGAAATGAAACTTCTTTTGTTGTTAAGGGAAGATTAAGTGTATTTAGGACATGTGTTAGTGAAAGTTTTCATTCTTTGATTGTTGCATTGATTGTGTGCTCTATATCCCTCAATTAATGTTAACTTTCATCGAAGAAAGATTTCTTTTCTCATATAGCTACATATAGGAGTTTTCAAATGACAATGGTAGGGCCTTGGAATTGAAACCTAATAAGATCAACCATTAAAATTTATTGAATTAACCTAAGGAAGAATTGAAACTTAATGCTCACTTTTAGTGGTCTAGGCTAGAGACATGTTCCCACATCTTTAAACCTAGTAGTTGTCATTCGCTTAGGCATTAGACAGTGCTAGTACGAACTTGTGCTCCCCATATCATTGCGTATATAAAGGGAGACACCACTAGGTTTTCAACCCTTTATTCGTAGGAAGCCGAGTCTGTTGCCTTGTAAACGTGATACACCGAACACATCATTCGAGGAGATTGCTTGCTCATACTTCTCAGTCCACCAGGAGGTATTATGCAGTTCATAGTTACCTGGTAATCCTTTTTGCCTAGATTATCCTGAGTAGTCATTTTGGTCTTTTTCACTCTTTAAATTTAAAACATTACTGATCACTTGTCCTTTTGAGCTCATTAACTCCGAAAGTGACTAGAGTCACCTTTCGTCCTTTTCTCGACTCTTAAAACATGAAAACGAAAAGTTTTTTTTTAGTGTCTTAAAATTAACTACCCATGAAATATTCTTGGTAAAAGTTATCTTCCATAGTGATTCTTTAGGGTTGATTCCAATGGCAACATTCCCAGAGTCTACCAGTCAAGGATTCCCCTCGGATGGGAATTTTGGTCCTTTTCCTTCTTTTGGAAATGGTAGTGCTCCTTATATGGCAACATTGTCCCTCCCTGGGTTAACCATTGGTTTACCTATCTGGTTATTTTCGACCTTGGTGGTCCCGAGTGTCCCAACTCCTACCCATCCATCTCCTTCATTTTAACCACATCACGTTAATTCTAAGTTTGACCTCTCACCTTCTTCCCCTATTTCTTCACCTTCCTCTTCTACTTCGTCTGGTGAAATTTTGAAATCCAGTAACCAGGAGGCTAAGAAGAATAAGAAGACAAAGAAGAAGAAGTTAGATAAGAGAGACCAATTGTATAGTTGTTACTCCAAATGCACCTCTTGTAGACAAACCTTCTGATCCTTCACAGAAGGTCAGATTACCTTGCAAGCTGTGTAAGGGTGACCATCTCTTTCGAGACTATCCTGGCATTCCCAAAGTCTTAAAGGTATGGTCTCAAGACCTGTGTCGACCATCCCCATCGACATCTGGAGATCATGTCGATGTTACACCTTCAGCTAATTATGGTAATAAGAAGGGAAAGATTAGATTCCCCTATAGGTTATGTGTGGGAGAGCATCTTCTTCATCTTTGCCCTCTTATAGATAAAGCTTCCAAAGTTTTGGAAAACCTTACAAATCCTAAACCCCAACTCCCTGTTGGTTATTAGAGGCTTTCTTCTAACCCTCTCCTAGTTGGTAAAGAGATTGACTTGGAATAATCTCTTGCCCATCCCGCTCTTCATGAGCATGACTCGTACGTGTCTGTTCACGACCAACCATTGGTCGAAAATAGTGTCGACTTGGCTCTGCCTTCAGTTGTTCACTCTGTTCCCAAAGAGAGTAGTGATCATACTGCTCACGTTCTTCTCATCTCCTCAGATTATCATGAATCAAAGAGTGGCCCTCCCGTCCTAGTTGTTCAGGAGAGTCCTTCTTCTATTCCTGTAGAGCATGGGGGAAATCCTATGATACCCCCACCAAGTAGTTTTTTTGTTTCTTCTGATTGGAGTCAATTGACTGCATTCCTCCTCCCATATTCTGTGCCTTTCTAGATCATAATACAAGCTTATAATATGGTAGTACATGGCACTATATTAGATGAAGGTGCGTCTGTTAGCATCATGTATTCTACTACTTGGAAAGCTTTGGGTTCCCCACAGCTTGTGCCTCACCTAGAATCTGTTGGCTTTCAACGGAGGAACCAGTCAACCCTTAGGGATCCTTCCGAAGTTCCCTATTACTTTGGGAGGAAAGACCATATATAGAGACATGATGGTAGTCCAAGCTCCTTTATATTTCAATCTTTTCCTTGGATGCGACTATGTTTATGTCATGGGAGCTCTTGTTTCTTCGCTTTTTCATGTGGTTTGTTTTCCACATGAAGGGAGAATAGTGACCATTGATCAAATGTCATTCATTGGTCACCAAGTGCCTCCTACGCAACCATCGTCCCCTATCGGTTCTTGTTTGCAAGCAGTACCCTCCCCGCCACAGGTCAATTATGTGGCTACTCATTCCATCTCCACATCTACTGATGATCACACAAATGGTATAGTACATTATGTACTGTGGGAATTGGAACCCGATCTGTCATTGGTACCAGTTGACATGCATTCCTCCCAGAGCATGGTTCTCCCATCTAGTGAGGACCTCTTGGGATCCATTTTCTCGTATGGTCCATGAACAAATTTACAAGGATAGTTCACGGTCTTGTGTCAACCTCGTTAAAAAATGAAACAAAGTGTTGGAGCATAGTTGTTTGTCTTGTGTCAAGCTTGTTAAAAATTGAAACAAGGGATACAAAGCATAATTCCTTGTCCCGTGTCAAGCTTGTTAAAAAATGGAACAAGGAATGTGAGCATAGTTCCTTGTCTTGTGTCAAGCTCATTAAAAAATGGATCAAGGAGTCCGAGGATAGTTTCTTCCTGTATATTCCTCATTAACAAATGAAACTGATATCCGAGGATAGTTCTTTTACAATGTCAACCTCATTCAAAAAATGAATCAACTCCCTTTTCCAATTCAACTCTTTAATTAAGATATCATAAAATCCCAGTCAAGTCTTTCCTGGATCTCGAAAGTGAACCTTCATTCCATCCACCTAGCTAAATGAAATGAAGCTTGGGGGGACATGTACCTCGAATTGAGTTATTATGCTGGGGGCATGCAAACTTAACTCAAGCATAGTTTGTCTTTGTTTCAAGATTGTGTAAAAATGAAACCAAACTCAAGAATAGTTTTTCAAGCTTGTGTAAACATGAAACCGAATTCAAGCAGAGTTCCCCATGGTTCAAGCTTGTGTAAAATGAACCCATGCTCAATTTACATCTTGTGATTGCCATTTTTATCAGCTAATTTATGCTAGATGGGCCTTGGTTCTACATTCCATCACCACCATCTCTTTGGCCAATCATTCTCTTTCACTTGGTTGTTTTACCCTTTCTTGAGGAACCGCAACGATGAGTGGTTTTACTAGCTAGCCTCTTAACCTCTTATTTTTTAAGAAGCTCCACCATAACTAGAACCTATTGCTACCATTTATACCACTCGTTCATTTAGGCCGAGTCACCTTTAAGCTATTTTTTGACTCGTAAAAAATGAAAAGATTGTCGAGTATTTTTTCCCTTTTAGACTCGTTAAAGAAAATAAAAACAGGGAGTCGTCTTTAATTTCTTTTCTCGACTCGTAAAAACTCAAATGAAAAGATCACCAAGTATTTTTTCCCTTATGACTCGTTGAAAAGAATAAAAATGGGGGGTCTGCTTTCAACTTTTTTCTGACTCTTTAAACATGAAAAGATTGCCGAGTTCTTGTCATTTTGATCTCGTTAAAGACTGTGAAACGTCGTTTACCCAGTATACGTTTACCCCTTTTTCGGGCTGGGATAAACTATTTATGAAAAAGGTACTTCTTGACTAACATGGTCAATCAGTTCTCTCAAGTATTATTTTCTACCTTTTCGGGCTCGAGAGACACAAATGTACGAAAAGGGACCTTTTGGAGTTTTTTTCCATGTCTTTTGCAAACTCTCTAAACGTGAAAAAGATACCGAGTTACACCTTTGTCGGACTCGTTAAACCTAAACGACATCAGATTCGTCACCATGACAGACATGAGCTTCTCCTTCCTAAGGCTCATTAATCTTACTCAAGCTAAGAACATGCTATCCCCTTCAAGCTTGTGATAAAAAATAATTGGGGTACCTGCCAGAAATGGTGGGGGAAAATGGGAAATTATATTAGTTGTGTCAACAACTCACACTTGAACATGACACTTTCTGCTTCATGTCAGGTTGGGATATCCTCACTTCATCGTTGACTTTCCTGGGTTGGGCCATTCATTTTTTCCTTCCATTTGTTCTCTGCCACATCATCATGACCTCTGATCCTATGGATCCAAAAGCTGCCAGATTCCAGAGTCGTGTCTCCGATATGTTCAAGAGTTGTCCTTTTGCAGTTACACTCATTCCGGATTCTTTGTATCATCCATAATCATTGCATCCCTTTGTCTCGTGTCGATGATGTGGGATACATCATGGCCCTCCTTTGACACGGTCAGTTCCTGTCGACTTTAGCTTATTATCCGAGAAGTTGGCTGAGAGACTCCCTTCCAGTACCTTGGAGCTTGCATTCCCTAATGGCAAGTTCTTCGCACTCGATGACAAGTTCACATCATTGGCTTTCGATTAGGTGATTTCATGGGTGTTCGACTTTAGTTCCTTATTCACATTCCATGGATTATGTTGTTGGTACCTTGAGCGCCATCGTCATTATTGGTGGTTTCTCTCATGTTTGTTAATGGTTCACATCATTGATCGGTAATCAAGTGATTTTCTAGCATGTTCGACTTTGACATATCCATTCACATATTAGAATTTGTACTTTGATCGGGTCGAGTTGGAGTGCAAGACCCTAGACTTAGATTACTAAAGTCTATGTTGCAAGGTGATGTGACATGATCATGCTGATATACATGTCTCTTTCAGATGGATGGTTGTGACCATAACACGAGTTGTTATATATGATCCTTCTCATTATTGGATGGCTGCGACCATACCTTGGGTTCGATATGACCCTCTTTGCTGGATGGCTATGCGCATACCTTGGATCCATTTACATGATATTTCTCTGGATGGTTGCGTCCATACCACGATTCATGTATCATTTATCAGAGTTTTTAGTGATGTAAATGTATCTATTCTTGCTTGCAGGTTTTCCGACGATGTTCTCCAGTTCCATGCATCTACTTGTAAAGCATTTCACCCCTCACTCTAGCTCGGCCTTCACACTTTAGGGGGCATCTGTTACACAACATTTTGTCATTGTCCATGTACTCCCCGTTCCTCGATCCAGGAGGACCTCAACAGTGAACTCTATATGATTTCCCATCATGAAGAGCATGACTTTACATCCCTATTCATGAGTAGAACATTCCCCTTTTGCATCATTTCCCAAGAATCTTCCTTCGATCCCAGTTTTCAAGACTAGTGCTAGTGATTAGTTCCTTCCCCGCACTGATTTGCAGAGTTTGAAACCAGAGCTAGCACTGTACGTTGCTAGTGAGCCCTTCATCACTCGCGCTGATCCTCTTTTGGCAAGTTTTAAAAACTAGAGTCGAAGCTTCCAACTCTAAAAACTTCATGGAATGGAAGTCTGGTAAATGGTTGGACTAGATAGAGCCGAGGAAGTTAGTTTGGGCTCCTTTCTGTTAACACCCAGGTTGTTCCCTATGACTCCTAAGGGAATACGGCCGGGGTAACCACTAACCAATCTTTGGACTATAGCTTCTAGCCCAGCTGTAATTAGAGAGGGCTCTCTCTGTTAGGTTTGTCTCTGTTCTATGGAGATTTTAGGCTAGTTATGAAGTGAAAGGTTTCTTTGATTTATGTTTGGTTGGGAGGATGTCTTTCTGAAACTTTAAAATTGTAGTTCTGCAGGTGAAATTAATCCATTGGGCAATGGAGTCTGTGGTTGCTGGTTATTTGAAATCTTGGGTTTGATGCAACTGGAGTTACAGGGCCGTTTAGATATTTCATGAAACAAACTTTAAATTGAGATTATGGAGTGTAAACAACCAGTGAAAAGCAGTTAAGAATTTTTCACTAAGCTGGGATGTGAGAAAGGGATGTATTCCTCAGGAGCAAACTTGAATTCCTGAAATAATAAATCACTTGTGATGATATAGTGTGAAAGGTAGCAATTAAGAATTACACTTTCATTACCATAACTAAAGAAAAGACATTTAAAATAGCTTAGATTGAGTTCAGGGTAATCTGTGATTAAGTCCTGAACTATTCTTTTTCCTTGCTATTGACAGTTCAAACATGGAAACATGAAACATATATGAAAGATCAACAAACATGTAACTAAAAGGTACAAGAGAAACTTTTTGAGTCATGAGATACGCAGGAATCCTGCAACTTTCAGCCAAGCACCAGACAAGATCAAATAACACAGAGCTTTGGAAATTCCATCATCCTTTGTATTATTTCTCTGAGAATTACAGTAGAAGAGGAGCAGAATAGATATCAAAAAAGATTTCTTACATCCAATGTCCAACCCCTGCTAACAAGTGCGAGGGGGAATATATAGCATTCTTATACAAAATATCTCAGGCATTGAGTCATCTGAGAGTGGAAAATATCTTCTTTAACTCGTATAGAAATTGTAGATAGAAAGTTATTACAATCTTTAATGAACTTTAAAGGCTCTTAACTCCTGTCAAAACAATTTTGACCTTTCAAGCTCACGGAGTCGGTTGAGCGCTTTGTTATAACTGTTGAATGACGTGTCTGTGCAGCTGTGTCTTCCTGTAGCTTCTCGGCCCTGTCACCTGTGACTGCTCGTGCTGCTGTGGTGGTCGAATACTTGTGCTGAGTTGGCTCAGCCTCTTTCTGCATACCTGCTGATGTGTCTTTATCTTCCTGTGTATGAAAATTTTAAATATTTCCAAAAAGTAATAACATAATTACTGACTTTGATTTAACAGTAATTGTATCAAATTTTCCCACACATCCGGTGTAGGTAATTGATGCTTCAAAATTGACCCCATGGTCTCATCGGCCTCTGTATATTTGTAAAAATGGGGAGGCTCATCAAACAAATGTGTGATTTCATTCATAATAAAAAATAGACTTTCTACCCTGTTGAAGAGGGTCTGCCCTGTTATTGGCCCTATTTCTGTTGATGAACTAGCTGCCTCTGAAATCTGATTTCCTGCAAAAGTGCTCGCTCTCTTAGCATATTTCTCATGTGAGAGCAACTTTCCTGATGGCTCCAGCAGGCTAGGAAGACCCCTGTTTTGCAATGCCATAAACCTATTCTGGAACTTGTTGATGTCTGCTTGCATATCCTGGACTCTTCTTTCCAGGGTCTGAATCAGGTTTCTCAATGTCAAGACCCTTTTTATTAGTGAGATGGTCTTTGTCCTATTTCCAGTTCCCATTTTAATGAGCTGGGAGCTTGTTCTGTAGTTTAGCACATTTATCATTCTAGTGGCAATCTCAGGCATACTGCCTAGAGATGCCCTTGCTCGTTGTATCTCTCTATGTGCTTTTCCAATGAGCGTTATTTGCTCATGGATGGCCTCAATATACTCCCATTGGTCTATAATTGACTGGCCAATGTGGCCCCATACGACCCTTTTGAGCTCAGATGTGACATTGTCTAGTGTGAGCTCTTTTTCTAGCTTAGTTATTCTTTTCTTGAGGGCCTTTACCTCCCTCTCTCTTTCAGCCACATTTTGCTTGGACTTGTCATATTTTTCATTTATTTTTTCCAGACTGTCCTTGGCTTGATTTAGCTCTGACATCTGAGACTCCAAGACTTGTATTTCATTTCTCATCTTTTGCATGTCTAGGCTTTCAACTTGCTCTGTTGTTGGTGCTGAGGTGGATGGAGCTGCCTGTTGTTCCTGTTGGCTAGGAGGGGCAGTGGTTTGAGGGATTTCCTCAAGATTTATTGTTTGTGGAGGAGGTTGTGAGGTTTGCCCTGCCTCCTTTTGCTGTAATGCTACCTGCAAGGTAGCCTCTAATTCCTGCAGCTTTTCTTGACTATGGATGAGCTCTTTGTATAATGTTATGAGCATATCAGCTGCATCCTTCTCTTGCCTGAGCTGGGCAACCTCTTCTGTTTGGGGATGAAGAGTTGCTGGGATTTTCAACATCTTTCTCAATGCTGCCATATCAACATCCCTCAGCTTCAGGATTTCTTGCACTGCCTTAACATCTTTAGGATCATGCCAAGCTCTATTATAATTTCCTCAGAGGCTTTGATCCTATTGTCCTAGCTTGAGAGGAAGCCTTTCCAGCTCAAGCTGTGCAGCGGTGTTATTTAGGCTATTTTGCAGCCTATAGTTCACTAGGGTCTTATCTGCCAATGTGGCATAGACCATCTCACCCGTTTGTTTGTGCAACTCTATTTGATCCATTGGGTGGATGTCTTTGGATAGGACCTCCAGGTTGGTCCTGATATAATCTGAAGCTGACTATGGTTGCTGCACTGTTGGTGTAAAATGGCTCATGATCATTTTTCCTTCATGTGCATCCTATGCAGACATGAGCCTTTGCTGCTTTGTAGGAGCCATTTTCAATAGGTGATTATATAGCTGTAGTTTTAATGGTTCATTTCTGCTTTTGATGTCTTTAAACTGCTGCTTGATGCTTTTCTCACCTTCCCTCCTTTGTCCTGAGGAACTCACTTCTCCTACTGCTGCCCTGTCTTGCTCCTGTTGAAAGGAGCTGGCTGAGGCCTCCATGATGGGCAGGCCTGTTCCTGAAGTCTGCCCCATTGGCATTTCTTCTTCAGAGAAGGGGTTTAGTCTTTGCCTCTTCTCCCCTTGGTTTGGTGATGCAGTAAGGGGAGTTTCTCTGTCTCTTTTTCTATTCACGTCCTCCCTTTGAGGGGTTTGGAGGACGGAGGAGTCAATCCTTGAATCTTGCCTTGGTGGTGCCATTTGTGCTGGCTGCTGCTGTGTGGCCATTGGGGCCTCTGATGTCTGTTCCCCCTGTGCCTGTTGCTCTTTTTGTTGTTGTACCTGTTGGGGTGGCTGCACCTATCCCTGTTGTGCCTATTGCTCTTCCATGTCCTTCTCCTTGCCTTTGCTCTAAGCTTGGCTTGTGGTTTGGACTACCTCTTGATGTGCTGTAGATGATGAGGCAGCTGCTCATGCTTGAGGCTTTGGTAGAGCGAATACCTGTGGAGGAGATTCCAAGTCAGCCATTTTCAGAAGATGCCTTCTAGCTCTTTCATTCAATTCTTCTTGTGTAACCGGTTCCTCCAGTGTGCCCCTTTTCCATTTTGGCTGGTTGGCAAATTTTTCAATGTGGGGCAAACTCACATGGTCATAGCTAGAGAGCTTATATTTTAGCCTTCTGGATGAAATGGAATGATTAGGGTCATAGGGTTTCCAAAGGAAGCTGGTTTTCAGGCCAAGGCATTCTAG
>APFE030715776.1:25339-50383 GCA_000404065.3 Pinus taeda | reverse complement strand
TGAGGGCAACTGGTGCAACTGGAGTCTCCATGGTTACTTGGATTCTGTTTGGCAAATAAACTGTTGTTTCTTAGGCCGGAAGAGCACTGCCTGAGTGAAGAGGAAAATTGAGAAATGAAGGGTAACAGGGCAAGTCTGCAGTAATGAAAATACTGTTTTAGTTCCTTGAGGAGGCAAGTTTTAGTCTTTAACAGACCTTTCTCAACAATTGAGTGTAGGTTCTGGGTTTTAGTTCACGACTGCGCGAACGAAGAATGCGGGTTTTTCACTGAAATTTCAGTCCAAATGGGCTAGGCTAATGAATTTCGACCGTTAACTTTTCAAGAGGGAGCTGGGTGTAGGTAGTTTTTTGGTGAATTATGCGTTTTCTGTGCTCAAAGAGATTTTTTGTTATTACAGAGAAAAACCACGTTTTAGAGAAGTTTGCACGGAAAAATACCTGGTAGATCGACGGCCTGGGTCGGAAAAGCAGGTGGGTAGGCGCGCTGAAGATCTCCTAGTTGTTTCGAGCAGGTTGGTGAAGTTTTGGTCGTAAAATGCATGCAGAGGGCGCAACAATGTTTTTTTTTTTTGCAAAAAGTGCAAAAAACACGCAAAATTTGACAAAATATGGCTTTTTTGGGTCATTGGCGCCTTTTTTAAATGACGTCAGCATGACGTCACCAGGTGGGTCAGGGTGGGGTGACGTCAGCATGACGTCACCAGGTGACGTGGCGGCCTATGACCAGTCCACGGGGGTGGTGAGATGGCAGACAGGTGGCGTAATGGTGGGCAGGGCGTGCGGTCGTGGCACTGACGCAGGCAGTGAGGGGGCGCTGACGTCGGCAGACAGGTGGCGTAATATCGGACCACTTCCTATACGACGAGGAATCTGTCAGAGGGGGCTCCGATGGAATTTTGAGGCGACGGGTGGACCCCGTGTGACATCAGCGTCTGACAGATATCGGACGATATCGTCCGGACGTCGGGGCCGGTCCGATATGAGCGTCAGCCGTCGGATGAAAAAGGCTGGATCGGACGGTTATCGGGCCATGGATCTGCACGAAGGATACGGTCATCGGGCGAGGATTAAAATAATAATTTTCATGATATTAGCACCCAGCGGGACCCTCAGAGATATTTTAATGATTTTTCATTTGTTCGCAATGTATTTTCACAAAGGTGAAAAAACCCGAAACTTAGGAAAAACTGGGTTTTTATGCAATTTTATTTGTAGGTTGCATATGCATTGGAACTTAGGATAAATGGTTTTTTTCGCATATAAAGCTCACAAAGGTCTCCAGACTTAGGATAAGGCAAACAAAAAGAGTTTTCAGGGTAAAATTGCCTTTTGGGTGGGTTAAAGGGGTGCAAAGGGTTTTTCCAAGGTTTTTAGGGCAAAATGGAGGGTTGGCTAGGTAGAATGAGTTTTGATGGAGAGAAAAAGGTAAGGCTTGGATTCTTGAGCTAACCAGGTGTTAATTCAATTCCATAGTAGTGAAACATATGGCTATAGTGCCAAGGAAGGGATATTTATAGAATTCTTAAGGTTTATACACCATGGTGTTATAATAGTAGGGAAAGGGAAACATAGGGAGCTAGATAATAAAGTTAGAGGTCAATATAGGGGAAGAAGGTGAATGAGGAGTAATACTACTAAGTTTTCTTGAAAACAACTTAGCTTAGGGAGTATATCAAAATGAAAAGAATTTTACACAAGAAATGTGGCTTCCATAGGCAATAAGGACCAACATAGAACCTTGAATTCTTTCATAATCACAACTGGTGAAGGGATGTTAGTAATGAGTGATAAATAAAGCAAAAAGGGAAGTTAGACATGCTCCCTTATGTTCCTTTCTTTGTATTTGATTAGCAAAATGTAGCTTGGAAGGAACACCACTTCTGCAACCCCATCTACCTACCCAACTATTTAGCCTAGCATTTTTTGTTTCTTCTTGGAGGGTGCACTTGGACTTGCAGACCCTTCATATGCCTTTTCTTTTCCATTGGCTTTTTCCTTTGAATTCCTATCTAGTACTACCCTTATTTCTTCCAAGGCCCCAGATTAAGCAGTTGGGAACCTTAGTTTCTCTGCCTAACAACTAATCTACCAAGATTAAACAGTTTGGACAGATTTCTTTCTCTATTCTACAACGGAAAATTGAAACATGGCATGATCCAGATTAGGCTGTTGGACCATCCATCAAAACTTTAATAGTCATGAAGGCATGTACACACCTTGCTTTTCCTTGAAAATATGGGATCTTTGTACCAGCAAAGCAGAGCATATTTGGCATTTGAATTTGCCAATCATGAAATATGAAACCTATTGGTATAGGTATCCAACAGACACCACAACCCTATGCTTAGAATCTGCTACGCAGTCACTCTCCCTGCATAATGCCCTCCTACGGCGCCCCCATGAGTGTCCGTGAGGATACTACTCCTTTCAAACTCCAGTACATGCCATCGCAATATCTCATCGGACCCCATTTTATACAGATGCCTGGAAATGACAGAAAAGTCTGTTGCGCACACCACTAACTCCTTCTTTTGTTGTACAGTGTATCCTTCCGGGGTAGTTCCTGTCATTAGGAAGTGTATGATATCTTCAAAATGACCATCCACGATGCACACTGCAAATAGCTGCATGCCGTGAAATCCTTCTTCCAAATTAGTTGGCTCTTCCCCTGTTTCGATGTGCAATAGATGGTATGCTCCCACGTTCAGTTGTTCAGGCTTCATAATAACTTCAAAATAATACTTGTGGAATAATAAGAACCACCTGCAAATTCTCCCCCCCAGCATAGGCTTATTGACCAGGTATTTCAATGTAGAATGATATGTATACATCTTAACATGGCCACCCAACAAGTAGTGTCTAAACTTCTAGAGCACATATACCATGGCTAACCCTTTGCACTCGATGGTGGAATAGTTCTTCTTTGCCTTGGATAACCTTCTGCTTGCGAACGCTATAGGATGGTCCAAGTCTCCTCCGCCAGCTTGTGTCAACACTGTTCCCAATACTATACATGACGTGTCAACATGTACATGAAACTCCTTCCTCCAATCCGAGAAGACTAAAATCGGCATGATGACCATATTTTCCTTCAATACATCCAAGCTTTTCATACAATTCTCATTCCAGCAGAATGTGACATCCTTTTTCAACAACTTTTCCATAGGCACGGTGATCTAGGCATAGCCTTTGATAAGCTTTTTGTAATATCTGGTATGTCCTAGTGTAGCGCGCAACTGTTTCACACTCCTCGGCTCCTCTAAGTTAACTATCATTGTGATCTTCGCAGGATCTACCATCAATCCCTATCTACAAACCACATGACCCAGCAAGGTCCCAAAAGGAACACAAAATAGGAATTTCTTCAGATTGATTGTGATCCAGTATCTTCGACAAGTATCCAACATCATGTGCAAACTTGCTACATGGCATTTCACCAACCCAAACATAGTCCAGTCATGAAAGTATACGTCCAAGAACTTATGAATAAATTCCTTGAACACTGTAATGACTACATGCGATAAAATAGGAGGCACATTCTTCAATCTGAAAGGCATTATAGTGTACTGAAAACACCCCCACTCAGTCACAAAGGTTGTCTTGCTCCTATCCTTCGGTGTGATTTTGATCTAATGGTACCCAGAGAACCCATCAGTGAAGGAATATGCTTCCTGGCCACCTACATTATCCAACACTTCATCAGTGAACAGAGTCGAGAAAGGATCATGTACACAGGCGTCATTCACCTTCCTGAGATCTACACATATCCTTATTTCATCCTTCTGCTTCTTCTCTTTTACCACCATTGGGCTTACCCAATCAAATTCTTCTGTAGGCTCAATGATGCCTACGGTGAGCATCTTGTCTAGCTCTAAGTGAACCTTCTCCTTATACCTCGGATTGAGATGGTAAGGTCTTTACTTAATCGGCTTCACGTCGAGCTTCAACATGATCTTCATAACACCTAGGTCACTAATTATCCTTTTTAGATTCGTAAACTTGGTAGGGAACAAATCATAGTATTCATGGAGGAATACAACGACCTTATCCACCATTGCATCCTCCCAGTAGTCTCCAAGCTTCGCGAATTTTGGCTCTACCTCTCTACCAATATTTACCTGTTTCATTTTCAGAGGCGCGGTTATATCAATATTCTTAATCTGCATCCTTCAACCTCGTGGTGACCTTCTATTTCAGGGATGTTAATATTTCATGGATCCTCATCTTCTTCTTTAGCGATCAGGTTATAGCATTCCAGCAAGTGACTTAGCTGAGTAGTCCAATTAGGTTGAATCAAGTCCAAAGGATCTTTTGTTATCCTAAAGATCATTGATTTCACTTCTTGTAGCGCTTCGTCAATACAATCAAACCCGTATTCAAAGATGAATGTCATTATGAATCCTTCGCGCAGAATATCCCATTAACCTGTACCAGGGCAGAGCTCTGTTTCTAAGTACCAGTTCATCGGGATGACATCCAGGGTGTGACAGAACAAGTGGACCCATTTAGGTTGGGGCTTCTCTCCAAAAGCCTAAGCCTATTTGGAAAAGTGCGTGCACAGATCATCCTGCCCATCATATCTGTGTGTTATTCATACCTTCAGCTTCCCAAAGCATGTTCTCATCATCCTCCTACATTCATGCCAATCATTAAAGCTACCCTTGTGCATACCCCACCACCTTGTAGGCATAACACGTAGTACCCAATCCAAAGCCTAGAAGCGTTGCTTCTCTGGTACCTCCTCCTCAAATACATTATTCAATCCATCATATGTGGGTAGATTTCTTACCTCTGATGACACACAACGTAGCGACTGGGTCATCATGTTATAGCTTAGCATAGTTACTTCATGTAACCAACTCTTCCATCACTCTAGTTCTTCATTAGAGTCGAAGGAGCAGGCACTCTCGCAATCCCATGTAATTCGTCCATCCACTATTGGATTCACCCAATCTTGATCTCATTCTATTATCTTATAGATACAGTCCAGATCATCATCGCTATCATAATATTGGACTGGTTCAGTATAGCGTGATCATTCAACAAGATCTAGGGGTACTATTATGCAGAGCGATTTTTTCTCAAATATCATCTTTCACTTCTTTAGGTTGATTATCTCATTCATATCAATAGCTTGATCAATTCCAAGGAGTGCAGGATAGGGGTTGCTGTCATATACAATTTCTATTACTTCGAAGTCATCCAACGTGCTCGTGCCTTCAATATCTGTAGTCACCCCTTGTAGCCGCACCATGGGGATGATCTTCTGCTGATTTTCCATCCTTAACTGAATTGGATACCACTGCAGCGTGGGCCTTCCCATTCGTTCCCAAGTCTGTTTCAGTAGGATATTCATGTCAGACCCTAGATCCAAAATATCCTGATCCATTTCATACTCTCCTATTTGTGCGGTTAGCTTCATCTCTCGTCTTGTCCTTGTTTTATTCTTACCAATCTTTCGTACCATGCACAGTTCACTCGAGGTGTTTTCGACACATCTATTTATAAGCTCCTGTAATCCCTTCGGAGCATTACTATCATGTAGCAACTTCATGTATGTCTCTAGGAAGGTTGTAAGCATAGAAGGGTCCATCTCCTGATCTGGTTTATCCTTGCTCCCTGAGGTGGAGGCCTCAGCAAAGCTCTTCTTCGCTTCCATGAATGTTTTGCGCACATGCTCCAAATCAAATTCAACCTCCTTTTTAGGGGGCTGCGTTTCTGCCTGAAGCCTATAGGTGGGTGTTTTGTCCATCATCAATTCATAATTATGCAGTTTCTCTCATCATGCCCTACCGACCTACAAAAGTTGCAGAACAGTTGTTGTGGTGTTTGTACAAACTTCTATAGAAAATGACAGTTATATGTTGTATGCTTTCCTGCTACCTCACATATAGTGCACCATAAATGTAGGCCCCGCACCTGTTCCTGCTTGGGTCTCTAGCCTCAAAGGCATCAGTCCTCATCCTATAATATAATTCACAAAGACTGGGAAATGGTCCTTGTCATGCCCCTGACCCTTGCATTTCAGGCACCATACCTCTTCATGCCCCTCCGGTCGAACTGTCCTATCCTGCTTTGAGCTTTGCATTTCGATGCAAAGATTTTGCAACTACGCATGGATCTAATGAACCCCCAGATTCGAATCCTACATCATTGTTTCATGTAGTCTCATTCTGATCTTCAAGGCCTTTGCCTAAGTTGTTATCTTCTGTTGTGACAACGCAACCCTTAGTTGTGGAAAGAGCAAAGACACGAACCATTTGTGGTGATGTCCGTTTGTTAAGTTCATATTAGCTTCAAGATTTTACACTTCAACCTCTGATCTAATTCCCAAGGTGTCTCACCTGGTTTCATCGTGATTCCTTTGAACCCCACAATCAACTGTGCCTAAAATTTAGGTGTGTTGAATTCCTTATTCAATGCGGTTTGGATGTTCACCACCCCACCATTTGGGTTATCATTGGAGTATTTAGTGTACCAGGTTAGCGTGCTATCCTGCAAAGCACTAACTAATGTTGCCTTATTCATGTGATCATCTATAACACCTTGAGCTTCCCATAAAGCTTTCACGATGAACCAGAACTAGTCTGGGTCCTCATTTCCCAAGCCTTTGAACAAAGGAAGCTTCACTGAATTCGCCATGCTGAACTACGGTGGAGGTGGAGGTGGTACAGGTGAAGTCGTAGGTGATGGTGGTGAAGTTGGAGGTGGTGTGGGTGGAGGTGGCAATCATGGGAAACCTTGTCTTATTAATTGGATATCATTTCATGGAGAAGCCTATGCTACTCCCTCTTTGTTACCCAATGGAGGTGAAATCAATGGACTGTATTCAGGACCCTTTCTTCCTTCATTCCTATAAGTCTTTTCGTTTCACGTAGTTTCGAACATGAAGGTAGCTGCATAACCCGTTTTTTTCACAATAACATTTTAATCCAGGTATTCAAAGACTTCAAGTACTTACCTCGCGAACCCTTGAAAAAGAGCCACTCCGCCTCGTTGTAGCTCATTGAGGTATCGACCACGAATTCAGTCACAAGTACCCCTATAATGCGATCGAGCAAATGATCGATAGCATGGGCAATCTTATCCTCAAAGGCTTCCATTCTCTATACTGACTCTGGGGCCCAAACAATAGGACCATCATGTCTCCACCTTCCTTGTCTATCTACTAGCTTCGCGATCCACTCGTATAGCTCAACCGGAAAGGAATAGAAAATGATCTCATGGATCTCTATATATAGGTACCTATCTAGCCACTATTCCTTTGTTAGTTGCAGATTTATGTTCTCTTACGCTGCGAATTCGTGGATCTTCCTATCCAACCTGTCTCTGATCTCTTTCTTATTCGGCTTGGTGGGGCCTAAAACAGGTTCAACATTAGTTAGCCAAACAAATCCCTACACTACTGGCCCTTTCGGTATCAGCCCGTCGAGCGCGGACCGAAGTCTCACCAGAAGTAGTATGGGGGGATGCTAGAACCAAGTTTCCGCACCCTAATATGGTCGTGATGTCCATTTATTCCTCTTATTCCTGCTTTTGTGCAGGCTGTTAAGTTCTAGGGCTATGTCTGCCTAACCCTTTATTTTGCCCTTTAGTACCTCCACGAAGGGGTATAATTGGCCTTTGTGTAGCCCTAACCTATAGTTCAGGTACTCTCGCACTGCCAAAGCAACGTATAGACCAGGTTTCCAAGTTATGCTTAAGTTTCTTACTTATCTTATTAAATAACCATAGTTAGTGCCACGTAAACATATATCCTTAATTGTGTTTAATTATCCAACATAATTACATACATTTGTGCATCCCATAAACCTTATAAATGAAATTCATACACAATATGACAAGATGCATTAACAAGAAATAAGACACAGAATTTGTAGAATGCTTCTCCTTATTGATATTTTCAAATGATTATAGATTCTATCTGCCCTGCAAACACAACTGTAGGGGTGTACACACTTAGCTGTGAACTTCTACCCTAGGCCCTACGCACTCAGCTACAAAGCCTCTACCTAGACTAAGACCCGAAACTTTGACTTCTCTCCTTATTGATCAATACTTCTTCTACAACCTATGACTCTTATGAACTACTTAGAACTTACTTACTTAGCTATTTTTATACAATCCCATGGTCCACGGACCAAGGGTAGATATTTACAGCCTACTTTTACTTTACAAAACAAGGGCGAACAATCCTTTATGACTCATGACACCTTCGCACTCCGCGACCACAAAATGCACAGAGTTTACAAATATATTACAAAATTTGACCTAAAATATGGTATTTTAGCCCCAAAACTATCCTTGGGGGATCCTATTCCCAACACTTAAGTACAGATAAATCCTGGTTAACTTCTTGATCCTTCAATTTGTAGTCACTATGATACTTACCTGGAGGATACCATATGATTGGAGTTATATACCAACATCCTATCCATTCAGGCCCCATGGTTAAGACCATGTTACTCTACTTATGGAAATGAGAGGAGGCAACTTTAAAGTTCTTGTATCTATATGGTTCTCGGTTTCTAACAATAGTGATGGAGACTTCCCACCTTTGTCTAGTTGCAGACAAGGCTTCCTCCTTAATCTCTTGAAAGTACTCCTTTACATCTTGTATAATAACTGTGTGAAATGTCCCCAATTGGCCCACAACGCCGTCTCACTTCATGAATTACTTGTGCATGACAGAGAGATGCAGGGGTTTTGTAGGTTCCCCTCTAACCCATAGGTTGATTCCATATTCACACTTTATAAAAGTATTATGAGCCTTGGCTCGCTTGAGTTGGTTAGTAGCAAAAGAGATAAATGTATGGAATTGGACATCCACTATAAAGGGGCCAAGGTTGATGTCTCTATCATCTTCCAAAAAGACATTGTGCATATAAAGTTCAAAGAGGAGGTGATGTACCTGCTCGTTCTGTTATCTGAAGCACTTGACAAATTCTGGGTTAGTTTTTATTTCCAGAGACTTCCCAGCTTTAACAGCTTTGATTTTCAATAGGAGGTACCTATCCAGGAGGAATAGTTCATAATTTGTAGCAGGGGATCTACATGACGGGGTGTCTGAATAAATAGAGCAGACAGTCTCTAACTTCTCTTTAGCCTTTTGTAATTTGTCCTGTGCTTTCTCAAACTTTTTCTATTCAACCTTGTACTGAGTGAAGGTCTCATCCTCAGTCACTATGAGTGCCTCAAACTTTTTCTTTGAATCTTGATGTATACGTAGGGGCACTACCTCCTCCTAGTGCCAAGATAATCCCTACTGAACCTTAAGTAGTTCATTTTGCAGCCTTCTAATAAATGCCTTCCTTACTAAGGGAATGTAAGCACGTGTATCCTCTGTTTGGGCTTCATTATCTTGTGTCTCCATAGGCTCAGTTTGGACAACAACCTCGGTTGCTTCTTGAGTTATGTAATAATCAATTGGGATGCTTTCTTCAACATCAGTTTGAATGACAACGTTCACAATAGGGTAGCCCATTTGGGTCTCCTGCGAACAAACACAAGGGTCTTTAGTCTACATTGTAGTGTCCTCTACAAGACATCATGGCTCTATTTGAGTTTCCTTTGAACAGACCAAAAGAATGTCAATTTGGATTTCAACATCCTTTCCAAAACAATGTTTTGTCTGTTTTCCTCTAGTCTCTCTTTCTGCTTTAAATTTTCTGGCTCTGACGGCCTCTTTTAACCACTGTCTTAGCTGCCCAATTATTCGCTTATGTTTTCTATATTTTTTGAGCATTTTTCTGAGCTTGTCCTTGTAGGACTTCTTTATTCTTGGACTTCCATCTGGCAGTGGTGTAGTTGCATTTTCCTTAGGTTCATGCTCAGGTGGTATTTTTTCAACATCAGGGAGGCTTTCAACTGGAACTGTAGCTCCTGATGGGCCTTCACCTTCTAGCTCTTATTTGTCATGATTTTTTCTCTCAAGAGACCCCAATAAAATGGTGTCTCTTGAGCAGTTATCGTTCTATGGGTTTTCTTCGGGGTAGGCCTCGTCCTCAGGTGGCTTAGAAAATAATATTGCCTGGTTGATTTTCATCTCCTAGGGTTTCATCTGGAGGATTTTCTTCAGCTGGGGGGTCCACTGGACCAGTATCTACTGTCTGCTTTTCTTCTCTAATAGATTCCTCCTTATGCATCTTAGCTTCAAGGGATTTTTCCACAGAAGGGATTGGTTCCCTCTATTCTTCCAAGAAATCAGTAAATGGCAGGGTTTGATCACAACCAGGTCTATGAACAGAGGCAGACTGGTTGGGGGTACAATTTTGTCCTTCAACATTCTCATACTGTTCTCTTCCCTTTCCAAACATCCCCATGTTTTCCAATAACCTGGCCACCTATTCCTCATAGTCTTGCAAAGGGGTATTTTATAGACTTGGAGGAGGTGTGAGAGATGGCCTGACCTCATTCGCTTGAATTGAGGTATGTCACTGGGACTTCACCAACACATAGTGCCTGCGTTTTGCTAGCTTCAAGGCACAGAGGAATTTTTCCTCATCCGTGTCCTTCTCAGACCTGGGGTTATAAGCCCTTTCTATTCTGTTATTGGGTTTTATAGAGGTGGGGCTAGAGTAGGATTTACAATATCATCCCAAGTTCATTGTTGCTGGGTCAATCCATGCATGATAAGAAATTTGATTAGTCCATGATGACTGATGACGGTGCATGGGTCCTTAGCTTTCCTCACTCATCAAGTGACATCATACAATAGAGAATTTAAATAAAATGACAAATTGACTGAAATTTTTTGTTTTAGAATGGCTAACATTTTGAGTTGACGGGGCTTTACCATATCCTAGCGACCATCGCATGCAATGTACCATTACACAATTACTTCCAATTCTTGCTATGGTTGTCTTAACACTGAAGGCTGAATCCCTTTCCCTATTTGTGCTAATTATTCACCTAGTTCCTGGAACACTGTGATCGCATTGTGCAAAAGGATGTGCTTGTCTATGCACTTTGTTCCCTCAGTCGGAAGTCCAGTACTTCGGCTATGACCAACTCAGAGATTGTTATATCCCTGCCTCTTTCTGTGGTG
Source organism: Pinus taeda (assembly GCA_000404065.3). NCBI lineage: Eukaryota > Viridiplantae > Streptophyta > Pinopsida > Pinales > Pinaceae > Pinus > Pinus taeda. Next base: position 39,335 of record APFE030715776.1, on the reverse strand, counting down.
CTTTCATTCTGCAAATTCTGTAATAATTTGTGTCATTTCTTCATGAAATCCCTACAATTTATTTAGATATTATAGCTAGCCTACACACCAGAGAATTTCACAAGCCTGGTTTGATACCATGATTACTCTGGGTTCATTTCAGATAGCTCTACCTCCCATGGCTGCTGTGTTCTTGTGACTGGTTCTCCTGCATGGACTTCTCTTGCACTTTCACATTTTAGAACAACAACAAAGATCATTAAAGCAATTAACATGAAAATGACGTTGATTTTGGAATTAACAACATATACAATCAAGTCATTTGCCTCATCAACCATATTTGATGCAGGTTCATAATTAGTTCGCATGCCATCCATAATGGTCATTGTCATTTCTCCAATTGGAAATACTTTGATAATTATTATGCATACCCAATCATCATGCATTACTTACTCGTAAATCAATTTAATAATTATCATTAATTATCCATAACTGTCACACATGTTGTTCATATGCAGACCATCCCCCCTCCAATTGGAAAAGGACATCCATGTTTGCCAAACATGTGAAAAGAAAGCACATGAATTGATAATTCATAAATGCAAACAACCAATCCAGAAAAGCGGCTCAATTTATGACAAAGCAATTAAAGCAAGACATGTATTAGAAGTAAAAATGGCCGAAAAAGATAAAACAGATATCTAAATTATTATGTGAAAAGATTTTCACCTCCAGTGGTATTAGTAATAAACACATAATTGGTGGTAAGTAGTAATGACTATCATAAAGTGATTGGAAAAATACAATATAATGAATATATAACATAAGTTACCATGCATGCTGGCTTGTAAAAGTGTTGCGCATATGGGAAATCTCCTTAGAAATGAATCCATAATTGGCAATAGAATAGAGAGCATTTGGTAGTGTAAGATAATACTCCAATGCCATAAGCAGAGCCACTGTTGCCAATAGGAATTCATAGCCTCGACAGGGTTGCTTTTTAAGCCCACAAATGAGCCAGAGTCCTCCTTTTTGTATTTAGATGATTCTTATTTTCTTACCATAAAGAGACCACTATGCTGGCATCGTGACCACATGATCATAGTGCCATTCACCAATATATAACAAAATGATCAGGCTGGCTCGTAATGAGACCCCCTATCCTTCTAACAGTTTTTAATCATCAAGAAGGTCATTACCTTGGTTTGGTGGCAAAAAATGGAATGTCACCTGTTACATCTTTAGGATCATGGTAGGTTGGCTCATGATGAGACCACCTATCCTCTTGAAGACAATGTTCATTGCATTTTCATCATTTTTTTTTATCTTTTGATGTTTTTATAAAAAGAGAGAGACTTATATGCTCCTTAAGTGTCAAGGATGGTGTAAGAAGTGAAAATATGCCAAGGAGAGTTTATACTCTTACCCCCATCTCATCATATAAAAGGGATTTGTCCATTTGAAAGTGTGGTAAATGAGCCAGCATGGTTTGAAATAATGAATCATTTTACGTTGTGTCCAAAAGAAAAGATGTATAGACAATCATTATAGAGATGCACCATATCAACTTTTCAATAAAGATAACCATCAAGAGGCTTCATAGATCATAATAGTGTTGACATTAACGTTTTTCTTTATGTTAGGCACAAAAGAAGATGACACAATGATCGACAATGAAAAAGAAATCACACTTCATCTTATAATAAGCACAAAAGTGCAGTTCAATTGATTGAACAATGATCGTTCAATCATTTGAACATCAAAATTAAAAAAAAAAAAATTATTGTTCAATTGATTGAACATCAATCATTCAATCGATTGAATAGCAAAATCAAAAGGAAAACAAAACTGTTGTTCAATTGATTGAACGACAATCATTCAATCGATTGAACAACAAAATCAAAAGGAAAACTTGCAAGAGTGTTGTTCAAATGATTGAATAACAATTATTTAGTCATTTGAATGACAAATATCAATAAGAAAAAAATGCAAAAGTGTTGTTCAATCAATTGAACAACAATTGTTCAATCATATGAACAACAAAAATTGAAAATAAAAACTCAAAAGTGTTGTTCAATCAAATGGACAACAATCGTTCAATCATTTGAACAATAGAAATTGAAACTAAAAAGTCAAAAGTGTTGTTCAATCGATTGAACAAAAAAACATTCAATCGTTTGAACAACAAAAATTGAAAGAGAAAACAAATGCAAAATTGTTGTTCACTCGATTGAACAACAAGTGTTCAATCGTTTGAACAGCTAGAATTGAAAAATAACAGGCACAAAAGTGTTGTTCAATTGATTGAACAAAAAGCATTCAATTGTTGGAAAAAAATATCAGTAAAGAAAAACACAAAAGTGTTGTCCAATCAATTGAACAATAATCATTCAATTATTTCAAAAACGAAAATTTAAAAATAAAAAAGTAAAAAGTGTTGTTCAATTGATTGAACAAAAATCGTTCAATCGTTTGAACAACAAATATCAATAAAGAAAAATTCCAAAGTGTTTTTCAATCAATTGAACATCAATCATTCAATCGTTTGAACAACGGAAATTTAAAAATAAATACGCAAAAAATGTTGTTCAATCGATTGAACATCGATCATTCAACCATTTGAACAAGAAATATCAACAAAAACACAGAAGTGTTGTTTAATCGATTGAACAACAATCGTTTAGTCATTTGAATAGCAAAATCAATAAAAAAACAAAAGTGTTGTTCAATCGATTGAACAACAATCATTCAATCATTTGAATAGAAAAATCAACAAAAACAGATAACTGTTGTTCAATTGACTGAACAACAATACTCATGCGAAAATAAGTGTTGTTCAATTGATTGACCAATAATCGTTCAATAGATTGAATAACACTTACCAAGCACTTAAAATAAGAAAAATCCTCATGTTTACATGGTGATAACTAACTGAATTAGAATCAATAAAAAATAATATATACATTATTTACAATTTAAAAAAAAAATCTTGGTTTTCCTAAAAGAAACGATGCAGGGTCATCACTCTCTGTAGCTAAGATTTGCATGGAGGGGTCCTCACATACCTATTGGAAAAAAGACTCCTTGGTGAGTGGTTTTTGGTAGAGACGAACCTGATGCCCATTCACCTTAAAAGAATGGCCAGACTCGTCAATGGTAGTCAAAGTAAGAGTTCCATTGTTATGTACTTCTTGAATCTCATAAGGGCCGAGCCATATTATTTGCAACTTCCCCAGAAAATCCAGGAATTTGGAGTCGTAAAGGAGTGCCCAATTTCCTTTTTGAAATGTCTTCTTTTTTATAAGGCCATCGTGCCACTTTTCCTTTTGCTACTGAATAATTGTAGTCTGTTGCAAAGCTAGCAGTCGAGCTTCATCTAGTTTGTTGATTTGTTGATGTCACATGGTTTGGGATTCTATTAAATCCAACCCCACTTCCTAAGCCATTCTTAATGTCTTTATTTCAAATTTGATCAGAAAAATAGGTTCTTTGTCGAGAAAAAGCTGGTACAAAGAGTATCTAGTAGTATTCCTCCAAGCAGTGTGATAGGATCACAAGGCCTCCGGCATTTTAGCAGCCTAGTCTTGCTAATGTGTTGAGACTATTTTGGTCAGAATTGCTTCAATGACCTTATTGGTGTTTTCGACCTACCCATTCTCCTTCGAGTGATACAGGGAAGTGATCCTATGTGTAATGTGATGGTTTCTAAGAGTGGAAGTAATCTTATGTCCTACAAATTTCCCTCCCACATCTGTTATCACTTCCCGCGGTAAACCATACTGCACGAATAGCCCAAAGAGGAAGTTAATCACAACTTCCTATCTAGCTCTTCGCAAATCTACTGTTTCCACCCATTTCATCACATAATATGTTGCAACCAATATGTAGGATTTCTGATTCGATGGCAGATGGAATGGGCCAACAAATTCCAACACCCATCATTCGAAGGGTTCTATGACTAGTTGTGGTTGCAGTGGCATTTCATTAGATTGGCCATGTTGGCCCATCCTTTGGCAATTATCACAAGCCTCGGCATATTTCTTAGCATCTTTAAAAATAGTGGGCCAATAATAGCCCTTCTGTAGTACCTTATGCCTTGTCCTTCGATCTGTGAAGTGCCCTTCGCAGGGCTCATCATGGAAAGCTTTCAGGATGTCATAAATCTCATCCTCGCAAATGCATCTGCGTAAACACATATCGAACCGTGTGTGAAAAAGATATCCACCAATCCAAGAGAATTGGGTGCTACGCTAAACGATCTGATTCCTCTCCCTCACTGTCAAATGCCTGGAAATCTTCCCTACTACCAGATACTTTGCCATGTCTACATACCATCGCATCTTGACTGTCATGGCAAAAAAATGTTCATCTAGGAATTGGTCGTCAACTACAAGTGGATCATTTACCTTTGGGATCCAAGATAGAAAATTAGCAACTGGGTTTTCCTTCCCTGGATGATCCTGAATAGTAATGTCAAATTCCTGCAAAAGTAATAGCCAACGAGTCACTTGACCATTTGTGAAATCTTTGTTAGCTAAATACCGAACGGTAGAGTGATCAATATAAAGAAAAACTTGATAGGCAATTATGTAATGTCTAAATTTGTTTATTGCATAAATAGCAGCTAAGAATTCTTTTTCTATTATTGTATAATAAAGTTATATAGGAGTAATATTTTTGCTAATATAATATATAGCATAAGGCTTCCTGTCCTCTTCTTGGTCAAGGATAGCACCTATAGCTGCATTTGATGCGTCCATGGATATGTGAAAGGCAGCTCCCAATTTGGTCCATGTAGTACTGGTGTCGTCGAGACTAGCTTCTTTAAACCTGTAAAAGTTGTGTCACATTTGTCACACCATTTGAGATCAAAATTTCCAATTAAAGCATATAAAGGTGTAGTAATTTTTTAAATTCTTTTAATAAACCTGTGATAATAGTCCGCATATCCCAGGAAACTACGTACCTCTATCTGAGTATAGGGAGTAGGCAGTAAAATAATTACCTGTATTTTTGCTGGGTCTACCTATATCCTTGCTGTAGAAATATAATGTCCCAAGATTACACCTTTGGTCATCATCATGTGACAGTTGACATTGCTTAAACATAACCTGGTAGAAATGCATCATACTAAAACCTTTTCTAATGTTTACAGTGCTTGATCAAAGTCATCCACATATGGAGTAAAGTCATCCATATATAACTCAAGTCCTTTGTTTATCAGGTCAGAAACAATGTTGAGTATAGCTATTTGAAATGTGGCTAGGGCATTGCATAAGCCGAATGGCAATACTCTGTAAATGAACGTACCCCAAGGAAAGGTGAAGGTTGTTTTGTCTTGGTCTTCAGGGACGATCTGAATCTGATTGTAGCCACTGAAGTCATCTAGGAAGGAAAATAATTGCTTCCCTGCCAAGGTATTAAGGACCTGATCAATAAATGGGAGATGGAAATGATCTTTCTATGTTGCCTTGTTCAGTTCTCAGTAATCTACACAGATACACCATTTCCCATTTTTCTTGGGGATGACCACCAATGTAGAAACCCATTTGTTATCTAAAATAGGATAAATGAAAATCACATCCAGTAGCTTCTGTAATTCTTCTTTCACAATATCCTTAAGGTGCGGATTCAATCTCCACCGAGGTTGCCGGATAGGTCAAGCATCCTTCTCAGTATAGATGTGATGTGTGCACAACTATGGATTTATACCCTTCATATCATGATAATCCTAGGCAAAAGCCCCTTTATATTTCTGCAGAACCTAAATGAGATTTTGATGTTGATCAATGTCCAAGATATCATTAATGTTTAAAACTTTGCCTAGTTCAATTTCCACCGGCTTGCTGTTATGAACAACAGTCGTCTGGATGTGTTGATCATCAGTATCCTTCAAGGTATCTTCCAAGGCTTCATTATCATGAATTTATTTTAGCATTTGACACTTTACATTGCTCACATTATCTGGCTAATTGATGAAATTGTTGATAACGTTATCTTCAGTCTGATCATTGAATTCTAGTGCCTCTAATAGTGCGAGTGTTGAACAGATGCTTTCCTCTGGGTATGCTGGTGGTTGTTTACATATTTTGACAATGGGGAGACTTGGATTGGCAGGGGGATATAACACAAGATTTTTTACATCATCCCCCTTTGCAATAGTCATGTTGCCCTCTTGGCAGTCTATATATGCATTAGTTGTCACCAGCCAAGGTCAGCCCAGTATCAAAGGGTGCCCATCCAATAGACTCTTCAAGTTTATAACAAGAAAATCTACTAGATATAACCATGAATAAAGAAAAATCATGATATCTTGTAGAGTTCCTTCTGCCTTACCACCGAATGATCAACAAGTTCTAGTAAGGTGGTGGTTGGGTCGAAGGCTATAATACTAAGTGCTTGATAGGTTTCTACTAGTAAAATACTAATAGTTGTGCCCAGATCAACTAGCGTATTGTGAAAAGAGTGGCCATATATCTGAACTATATCTATGGGATTCCCAGGATCTTCATACTTTACCGGAGTTTCCCCTCCCAAGAGTAAATCAAACAAGGTTGCTACAACATGAATGGTGGGTGAAGGTTTTGCTTTCCTCACAGGCTTCTTTACACATAACTCTTTAATTGTTTTAGCATAGATGGGAATGTCCTTAATGGCTTGGAGGAGCAAAATTTTATACAAAGATTTTTTAGTTCCCCTACAAGGTCAAAATCTGGGTAAAAAATTAACTTAGGTATCGTTAAGCTTTCCGAGAATAGGGCAAAAGTGACTATGAGTTCCTTTGGATCTTTCTACTGATCTTTCTCTTCTCCTCGTTTCTTTTCAGTATCAATTACAGGTGGTGATATACATACATGTGGTGGTATATGTACCGGTGGTGTTTCGATCTCAATTTATGGTTGATCCCTATTTTCCTTAGAGGTGATGATACATCCTGACCTCAACCTAAGTTCATTACATTCTTTTTGCTCAATCTCATAATCCAAGCTTTCTACAATTTTCACTAGCTAGACTCGCCCATTATTGGGATTTGGATTCGGTTGGGCTAGCAGTTGAGGGTGCAGAAGAGGCTGAGGATTTTGTTGTAATGGATAAGGAGCTGACAATGTGGGTTGAGGTTGAGGACCTGTCCCCATAGGAGTGTTGGATATTCCCAAAGTTCTCTACCAATTTTTAGACCAATTCCAATTTTGAGAAGTGGAGGTAGGCCACTTGTATTGATAGGGATTGCCTTGCCAAACAGGAGTAAAAGGAGAATTTGGCAAGCCATTTCCTGGAAAGAATTGAGTTGACCATGGTGTCATAGGGAATGGCTGAGATTGCCAATTCGAGTAGTGTGATTGGCCTTGCCATGCTTCCCCAGCGTTCTATTGCTGATTAAACTGTGAAGGAAAGAACTGGGATGCATCTTGTGACATACCTAGAGGTTTGATCTACCACTGTCGACACTGGTTCATTAGATATACTGGCTCTGTCTCTTCTTCTGCTTCCTTAAACACTACTTTCAACCCCAGAAGTGATGGACATTATTCAATGGTGTGATCCTTGGTATAGATAGCGCATGTCTAAACCATATCTAATGGACACTCCTGTTGATTGTGCTTCTTCTGATAGCATGGGCAGAAAATAGCCAAGTTTTTTTCTTCTAAAGCTCATTTTTGTTGAGCCTGTAGGATGTCTAGCTATGTTGTGAGGGTGCCCAGGATGTCCAATTTTAAATCTTCCAGGAGGTTACCGATTTCCATTTGTGTTACACCTCCACCATGTGGCTTGCTTATCATGGGATCTTGGCTTGCTTCTCCTGTGTGTGAGCTTCCTTGCGAACACCTGATACACAAGTGAACGATTTCATAATAATCTTCCTGAGAAATATCTCCTTTCCCCATTAAATTTAGAGTTTCTAACCACTCCTCTTTCATTCCTTTAATTAAGATAGCTCTTAGGACTTCTTTTGGTAGGGTGGTGTGTGGAGATCTCTGCAAGCTATAATGAAACCATTCGACGTATTCTTCTAGAGTTTCATTATCGTTTGCAACCATCTTAAAGATTTCATCCTTTAGCTCCCTAGTCTTGCAAAACTCCTGGTATCTTATCAGGAAGGAGGTTTTCATATCGTCCCAAGAATTAATAGTACATCCACTGAGACCCATGAACCATCTTAAAGTTGCTCCTTTCAGAGTATAAGTGAATAGTTTTAGCTTTTGGGGATCAATGGTGTAGTCATACCCTCTACAGAGGACATCAAATCCAAACAAGAAGGAATCAAGATCCTTTGTGATCATCCCATGAAAAATTGGGATGCTCTGCAGAGTAATAGCCTTCATGGGGGCATTGGCCACTTGGTCGACTATGGGGTATTCCAATGTCGAGGTTTGACCTTGAGGTGGTTGATTTTCCATTTGGTCAAAGATGTGCCAATACTCTTCAAGGATTTTAGGGGGGTGTTTTTCAAGTAAGCGGAGGGTTAACAACCCGAGATAGCTTTGCAGCACTGCCTAGATCTGGGATCACAGGAGACCTTTGTTCAGACAGCTGAGGTCCTACCTTAGCAGTTCCACTGGATTCTCCTTCTCATTGTCTTAAGTTACATGATTTTACCTCTTGTAGAGGATCAGAATGTACGCTTACTGTAGCTTGAAGACTCATTTCAGATCCTCTAATTTGGCTTTGAATCTCAGCGTGAGTTACAGATGGTGAGCTTGCTACTTGAGGGATTACAGTAGGACTTTTTCCATATACATCCTGGAATCTTACTGATGCTTGAGACTTTGCTTTTCTCACAATTTTGTCTATAAAGATCGTTCTCCCAAGGTTCATCGATCCCTTCGGTTTTGTGGATTTTGGATGGTGGTTCTATTCTTTTTCTATCTTTCGATTCCTAGTCATTCATAAAAACCAATTCCTATTTAACCTCTAAGAGTTTGCTGAAAAGCCGGCTGGTAAGCAAGCACTTTGCTTGCTAGGTACGTGGGTTCTTACCTCTTGTTTTTAAAACCCAATTCTTTTTCAACAAGATAAAAAGGAAATCACTTTAGAACACTCTCCCCGGAAACGACACCAAAATGTTGGTTCACTAAGATGTCTTTTTACTAGCAATCTTAATTCCTACATTTATTGTCAACCCGAGGCAATTCTTTTTATTTCAAGAGTGTCAGCACTATATATGCAGTGAATATAGAGGTTAACTAGTAACAAATCTTTGCAATGGCTAATTACTATCTTCTTCAAACTCAATCCAAAAAACTCTGAAAGAAATTCATAAGACACTCTGCAATTGTACTTAACCTATCATGAAAGCAAATGGATCTAAATACAAATTGTAAGGAATCATGCTTGGCAGTGTTAAATACAATTGAAGCTAACTCGCTCACTCATGAAAGAGAACAGTAACAATTGACAGCAATGGTAATTAAACAACAAATCTGAATTGAACAACAAATTTAAATTAAATAGCAGTTCTGAATTGAATAGCAAATCTGAATTGAACAGCAACTAATACTGGAATCACAAACAATATCTAACTAGAAAATGACTATAGAAGCATAAAGCGATCAATTCTATCTCTGAAATCTATGATAACATTACTTGAAATGAACAATGATCTGAGCTGTAACTATCATAACCAATTCAATCAAAAGTATTACTCACATGTAACACATGGATCAATCTGAATCTCGAATGAACAACAAAAGCAAACTGAATCAACAATCCTTACGATAATCAAAATTAATATCAACTTAACATTAACAAGCAATAAAGAATGAAATAGAAAATATTATGACACAGGTGAAGTAGTAGATGTTCTCTTGACTGGGCCTAGAGTCTCCATAAGTCTCCACTAAGTGATACTCAGAATATTAGTATGAGCTAAATGTAGTATTTCTTCATTAAAATAAGTAACCAAGTTACAACATCCAAGATAACAGTATTGTATGTCCAAAAGAATAATTACAAACTATGAAATTCTAAACTCCATGTAGTTTTTCCTTTTGGCCTTATATATTACATTTAGAAAGTAAATAGATAAAAGTGAATCCTCAGGATTAGGGGATCCTGTGGATTTCGCTATACTTGATCTAATTCTGTCATAAAATAGTCATTGGTTTTTATGGTCTTCCGTTGTCCTGCCTTGCCTCTAACGTTATCGCTTTCCCTTATGAGATTTTTTCGTTCTGTCGATTGAGCAGCTATCAATCAATTCGTGACTTCTGCACATAAAGATAGTAAAAATTAGTTTTTCTTGCTTAGATTCGTCTAATTTGTTACTAATTACTTTTACTCGACTTTAGCTATTATTTCCTCTACATTTATTCATAAACAGAGATAATCATGTGAGGATGAGTGCTAAATAAAGCTATTACCAAGGAGAAAACATGCATTTTTCTTGACCGAGCATTTACCCCGTTGGCTAGTTACTTGGGTAGATGTGGGAGGAGGTTGTTACAGAGTGGTATCAGAGCATGGTTCACCCCTCAGACTGGATGGGCAATGTGTGTTGGTTATGCATGCATGTCGTTGCATGTGTGTCTTTTACACTTTCATTCCATGTGCTTGTTTCGTTCACTGGATGATTGATTATGGTTGTAGTAAGGTTTCCGTGTTGAATTTGATGTTGATTTTGTTGAATGCATTTGTCATGAGTATATGACTAGTTACATATTGTTATATGTCACTTACATGTTGATTTTATGTCACCTACTTACATCCTTATATGTTAGGCTACATTCTTGTAGTTTTAATTACATGTATCAGTCTTATAGGGTGATTACAAGAATTGATTACTTATGTTCGACTACATGCATTTATGTGTAGGTATAGTTGATTAAGCATTTCTTATGCATGCGGAAATGTGTAAAATAGAGTAATGGTTGTTTTCATGCATGGGGTCATAGCATGCATTGTTGATATGGCCTTGCATTGATGACTAGACCGTAACTAGAATTTTGTTTATGTGTTGATACATTTATTTGCATATGTCTATGTGTTGTTATGTTTATGTTATACATATATCACATTGATTTTTTGTTCTAGAAAATAAGGTATCCTCCTTGAATTATGATAAGGTACATTGATTTATTTTGATTTGGTTTATCTGACATATTATGCATTGTAGGAAAAAGATCAAATGGCTAGCAAGGTGGTATACTACATAGAATCTCCCTATGAATTAGATGAGTAGCGTGGTGCGGGGAACACATATGATTTGGAAGATACAATGAGGAGCTTGAAGGAAGAGGTAAGGAGTTGTAAGGAAGATAATTACTAGATCATACAGGCACAATTGAAGAAAGTAGAGGTAAATGCAATACTTCTTCAAAGTTTGTCAGAATTGTAGCAACAAGGGCCACTTCGGATCAGCCATGGACATGAGAATAGAACTAATGGGGCATATGGGAGTAGGTATCCTAGTAGACACATGTCACATAGATTTGATATGGTGAAACATGGCAGGTTCATGGACACTCCGGATAGAAGCGGCGATGAGCACAGGTACTATTGTAGTTCTAGTTCTAATAGACATCATGGTCGTCATTGCTATAATCCTTATAGGAGTAATGATAGGGGATACTTTTTGGATGAATTCAAGAAAGAAAAACCACCTACTTTTGATGGAGATGTGAAGAAGTTGGAAGATGCAGAGGTTTGGATACTTGGGATGAAAAAATTCTTTGAGTTGCATGAGTACACAGCTAACATGAAGGCTAGAATAACATTTAGTTTGAGAGGTAAAGTAGAAACTTGATAGGAAGATGTTAAGTGGGTCAGAGACATTAGGAAAGATGAATGGAGTTGGTAGCAGTTCAAGAAGATTTTCAAGAAGAAGTAAGTGTCAGAGAGGTACTACGACAGTAAGGCCAAAGACATTAGGACAGATGAATGGAGTTGGTAGCAGTTCAAGAAGATTTTCAAGAAGAAGTAAGTGTCAGAGAGGTACTACGACAGTAAGGCCAAATAATTATATGAGCTAAAGATGGGATTAGTGATAGATTAAGAGTACACAACCAAGATTTTGGAGCTATTGAGGTATGTACCATATCTTATTGATGAGAAGGCTAAAATTCAGAGACTTGTCAGTGGTTTTCCATTAGCATTTATATGTGGGATTGAGTATGAAGAGCCTTTGTCACTTAAGGAAGTCATTGGGAAATTGAAGCATTGCTACGAACAATCAAAGTGTAAGAATGAATCTCAGCAACGATGGAAGGTAAAAGAAAAAGGTAGACATAAATGGTAGCCTAAGAGAAAAAAGCCTCAGAATGCAAATGGGAAAAAAAATATGGCACCGCAAAAGAAGTTCAACACAGCTGCATAGGGCAACAAAAACATAGAGATGAGCACACTGATTGGTTAGAGTGTTGGACATATGGAGAGGAGCACCTTAGGAGATAATGTCTGCAACATAGGGTGGTAGGCCTAAGATATATAGTGCACAAGAGGTGCAGACTGTTAGGGATGTTGGGCAGAGCATTCCTTGTATTTATGCAGTAATGGACAATAGATAGGAAAAGCACCAGACATCTATCATTGAGATGGACGGTAAGCTTTGTGATCAAGTTATTTCTATTTTGATTGACCCTCGATCTAATTATAGCTATGTTAGTCCTAACTTGGTGGATAAGTGTGGTTTGAGTAAGGAACTTCATGTTGGGTCTTGGTTAGTGCAAGTAGCTATAGACACCAAAAAGCGAGTGCATCATTAGGTAAGAGATTGTGCATTTGATTTGAATGGTATGCCTACTACAACACATCTAAATGTACTAGCGTTGGGATCCTACACTATGTTGTTGGGCATGGATTTGTTGTATCTTCATAGAACCAAGGTAGACTATTATGGAAAAGTGATTGAGTGTGTTGATGACAATGGGGAAACAAGAGTCTTGGAGGGCAAGAAGAAAGTGACATCAGTTAGGATGGTGACAACTATGCAAGGAAAGTGCAGCCATAAGAAAGGGTGTATGTTCTTCATAGTCAACATTTATAGTGATAAGGGTAATGAGGTTGAGGATGCATATGTGTTGAGAAGGTGCCCAGTTTTGCAATAGTTTCAGGATGTATTTCCTGAGGACATTATAAAGTTTCCACCTCACATGGAGGTAGAGTTTTCAATTGAGTTAGTGCCAGGGGCATCTCCAGCATCAAAAGCACCTTACAGGATGAGCACACTTGTGTTGGTCGAGTTAAAATTGCAGTTGAAGGAAATGTTGGACAAGGGATACATTAGGCCAAGTGTATCACCTTAGGGTGTACCAGTCTTGTTTGTGAAGAAGAAATATGGAACTCTCAGATTATGCATTAACTAGAGGCAGTTCGAAAAAGTGACCATCAAGAACATCTACCCTTTGACGAGGATTTATGACTTGTTGAATTAGCTGAAGGGAGTAGCAATGTTCTCAAAGATTGATCTGAGATTCAGATACCATCAAGTACACATCAAATACTAGGACATTTACAAGATTGCATTTCGGACCATGTATGGGCATTATGAGTTCGTTGTTGTTCCATTTGGCTTGACTAATGCTCTAGATACATTTATGTGTTTGATGAATACTATGTTTCATCCATACTTGAATAAGTTTATTATTGTGTTCATTGGTGATATAATGGTATATTCTAAAAATGAGGAAGAGCACGTTGAGCATTTAGCAACAGTGTTAAGGCTTTTGAGGGAGTATTAGTTATATGTTAAGCTCAACAAGTGTATTTTGTTTCAGAGTGAGGTACACTACTTGGGACATGTTGTCTCCAAGGAGGGCATTGCAGTAGATGCAGAGAAAATAAGGGCCATCATGGAGTGGGTAGCTCCTAAGACTATTGATGAGGTGAGGTATTTCATGGGTTTGGTGGGCTATTACAGGAGGTTCATCAGGAACTTCTTACAGATTTCTTATCCCACATCATTACAAAGGAAAGCTAAGTGTTGGGTGTGGAGCCTGATTATCTTCTGTATTCAAAGGTTTCAGTCGGATGTATACCCCAGGAAGATTGTACACCCCTCCACGTGGGGGGGTGTGGGGGG
>APFE030715775.1:32365-65580 GCA_000404065.3 Pinus taeda | reverse complement strand
AAGACTTCAGATTTCTTCTTAAGAAAATATATCCATGTATTCCTTGAGAAGTCATCTATAAATGATACATAGTACATAGACTTACCGAGTGATGGAACCTTCACAGGTCCAAACACATCACTATGCATAAGATCTAATATCTGTTTCGCCCTCTTACTACCAAAGGGGAAAGTTACCCGATTCTACTTCCCATATACACAATTTTCATAAAAATTAAAATCTAGAGAGCTATTCCTCATACCTTCTATCATACCTTTACCATGAAGTATCCGAAGGCCCTTCTCTCCAATATGTCCAAGCATTTGATGCCACATCATGGTCTTCTCTCCAGAGACCACTAGATTTTCTACTCGACTTTCAGGAACCACAGAATTGTTGCACCCACCAATAACAATGCTACCTTGTAGCTTGTACAGAGTTCCAATCCGAACTCCCCGCATCAATACCAGTGCTCCCTGAACCATCTTGTAGGTATCCTTCTCGAACACTATTTTTACACCTACATCATCCAACTTGCTAACAAAAATTAGCTTTCTAGCTAATGTAGGAATATGCAGAACACCTGGAAGTGTTCTAACCCTTCCACCTTGTAGCTTCAACTTTACTTTTCCACAACCAATGATTCTAGCCTTCTTGTCATCCCCCGAGAAGACATCACCACCATCATATTTCTCATACTCGCAGAACCACTCTCTCTGAGGAGTGATGTGAAAGGATGCACTTGAGTCCATCAACCATGCCTCATGATCTACATGTGTACTTGAAGAAGCCAAGTACATGTCCCCACCTTCATCTGAGGTGGTTTTCACCTCTATAGAAGGAGCATCATCAGATCCCTTTCCTTTGTCAGGAGCTTTATATTTACAGTCCCTTTTGTAGTGCCCTTCCTTTTCGCATTTCCAGCACACCACCTTTACAGGTTTTCCTAGAGATTTAGATCTCCCTTTAGATTTAGATCTCCCACTCAATGACTTATTTTTGTTTCTGTTTTGGGTCCGCCCTCGTACAGACAAGGCATCACCATTTTGGCTCTCCATATTTTTTCATCCTATCTCCTCTGTCAACAAGGATGAGACTATTTCATCAAAATGCAAGGCAATTGCATTACTACCTATTGTAATAACCAGACTATCCCACGAATCTGGTAGAGAACACAACAAAATGATGCACTTATCATCATCTGAAATTTTAATATCAATAGATGCTAACTAACTTACCACAGTATTAAATGCGTTCAGATGCTCTGTCACCGAGTCTCCATCTTTCATCCTCAGGTTATACATCGTTTTCCACAAGAACAATTTATTCACCAGAGACTTAGATTGGTACAAAGTCCCTAACTTATCCCACAAAGCCTTCACCATAGCTTCCCCTGATACATTCAGAAATACTAAATCTGAGACACATAATCGTATTGTGCTCTTTGCATTCCGATCCAACTTCTTCCATTCTTCATTGGAAACTCCCGTTGGTTTAGTACACAGATCTACCACGATCCACTGATCTTAATCCACCAACAGATCCTCCATCTTGAGTTTCCACAACTCAAAAATCTAACCATTAAATTTCTCGATCTCTATCTTTCCACTGCTCACCATCTTCTTTCACCAATAGAATTGATCTTGCAAATCTCCCATTGAACAGGGTCTAGCACAGGCCTGAGCGAAACCCCTCAGTAACAAAGGCATCCCCTTGAAGCCAAAACAACTTTGATACCAAATGTAGGTTTTAACCCTGTACAAAAATTACCTGCATACAAATTCTAAAACACAGAAAATAAACAATGCGAGAGAATAAAACATAAAACACATATAGACAGAGATTTTTCCCCTGGATCACAAAAACCGGGACTACCAGCTTGAGTTTTCATTATATTCCTTTCAATGTTATAATACATATTTATACATGTTGAAGCATCCAATACCATGGACCAAAAAACCATCATGTCCAAAACCATGGATTCAAAACCATCGCATCCAAAAAACATGTGCGAAAATCATGCAGAAAACCATAGGTGGGTCCGCCCAACCTAACATAGGTTCCAAAACCAAAATTTTCCGGGGCGCTGCCTCGGACCCCATAAAGTGGGTTTACGGGTATGCCTCAAACCCCCTATGACCTTCCCCTGGTACATAATCAGCACAATGAAGAGGGGGCTCCGTCCCCCCTCTAACCCCCTAGTTAACTACATGGGCTAGTCGTGGAAAGAATATAACACAACCCAAAAATATGTATAGGTGGGAGAATATGCATTGAATGTGCTGATTTTCATTGTTCCAAATGAACTTTCTTATTGATCCCAACCAGACTAGGATGTCACATGTCACCATCACATGGAAACATTATGAGTATGTCATGGGAAATCAACCATCCTTTAACTCTGGCGCCTAAGAGGATAAACTATGTTGAGGATGAGATTCCTATTTCACAATTCATGGGGGTGTTTCAAAAAAATATCTATAAATATACAAAAGATTCATAGAGGTCCAAGTGGCAAGTTTATGAATTTAAGCATTCTTGTGAAGTATTTCATCCAGGCATAATCTTATCAGTGGCAGACTTTGTTGAGAATTACAAATTTGCTCCTCAAATAGAGATAAAAAGTGAGTAATATCACTTATACTGAGTGTCCATATTCGTGCATGTTCCATACAAACATGCACAATTGAATCTTGATGGTAGGGATAACATTGAAAATTCATGTGATGTGATTAAGGAGTATCACTTGTACATTAGTGATGATCATGTGCCTCACACATTGTTCGTGAAAAATTTCTTTGACCTAATTTATGAATCATTAAAAAAAGTGATATATCATTCAGGAAGCATTGGACAGGGTCAGATGGTTGTGCAGGGAAGTTTAAGTCAGCACATACCTTTTATTGGTTGAGCCAACTACACAAGAAGATAAAAATTCAACATACATATAGCTACTTTGAAACATGACATGGAAAGGTTAAGCATGATGGTGCAGGTGCTTGTGTGAAGCGAGCACTTAGGAGATACCAAATGATTCATGAAGTAGATTGACTCAAATCATCACTAAAGGTTGTCAACTGGCACAAATCCCGTTTAGGACAAAAAGGTCATGAATATATTAAGCTTGTGCATAGGTTCTTCTGGAATGTTGAACTTGGCGATGTGAATAGATTCATTCCTTGGAATTGTAATAATATATAAGGAAAAAGGGTAATACATTAAGTGCGGAGAAAAGATATGCAGGGAATATTTTCCATCGAGACTATTAGTGTCTATGAGTCACCAGTGACCAAACTTTCAAACTTTTTGATTACGGTCCTAGGTCAAATTTTTATAATTTCAATAGGTTTTCAAATAAAAAATTGGTCACTGGTTAGTAATTCTAGGTCACTGCTACTCCCTCCAACGACTCATAGTCTTCATCACACATCATGTTCATGTCTTCATTCGGGTGTCTTAGGTCATGAAATGGTTAATATGTCACCATTTAGGTCATGGTATAGGTTTCCACTTCATATCATCATAATGCCATCCATTTAAAGCAAAAAGAGTCATGTTCATCATTTGAGTCACAATTAAAGGGATTTAGTAGCTTAGGAACAAAGGGAATAAATGTAAAGGTAACATTTCATTTCAAATAAGATCATGTTGCAGTCACATCACATCATTTCTCAAAAATATCAATTATGTCACCTCCATGACTTAAGCAAAAATTGACCTCCAGCTTATAAAAGAGCATTCAAAGAATTCAAATTGTTCATTTCACTTTCATAAGATCTCTCTCCACCATCAAATTGCATTCCAGCCCTCAGAGCAACCAAATTCTTCCTTGAAATCCTTTATTTCCCTCCTACCCTACACTTTTCCTCCTACACTACACTTCTAGTATCCATTGTTGCATTTTTGAATTGGAGGCAAAGAAACTATCCACAAGGTTTCATCTCAACAAGTTAGGGATTTCAATACCTCTTGGACAAGTAAGTATCAGTTGGCACTCTTCTCTTGCATCTATCTTCTCAAAAAATTTCAATGAAATTCCCTCTCCTAGGGTTTCACTGCATTTTTCATTTCCATGTGAAATTGTGTCAAATCAGTGGTAAAACCCTAATTTTCCTACTCACCTACACTCATCTACATCTTCCATACTTCCCTAAAACACTTCCCTCACCTATTCCCCTTCATCTCCTACATTTCCCTACAAACCCTAGCCTAGGCTTTCCCATTGACAATTTCCTAGGCTAGGACTGTGTTTTTGTTATTTTCATGCCTTCCCTCCACTGTTTTTAAGAATTATCACCTCCCTAAAGTCCCTAACACCTATCCCTATCCCCTAAAATTTTCCAATAAATTTACACGGTCCCTAACCCCTCCATTCCATTCCTTCAACACCATAGTCCCTTATACCCTATTTTGCAGTGATACCCTATCCCTTTCCTTCCCACTTAGCTAGGGTTTTAACCATGGAAACTGGAAACAATGACACTATGAAGAAAAAATATAAGAAAGGGTGGGAAAGTGTCCAGGTATGAGCCATCACAGGTCCAAGAAATCATGCCCTCACCCTTCATTAAGAAATATTTCCAAGATGTTGGCTGCTTAGGATTCTGTGAGAAGATCCAAGAAGTAGGTTCCAATGTCAAATTGAAAAGCCTCTTTGCAAGCAACTTCAGCAGGAATAAGGCTAGCATTGTCGGGATATACTTCATCATTTCATCAGATGTCATTTCCATAGCTACAGTTATTCCAAATCATGGATAAATTTGGTTTAGAGGGATGGATTTAGGAACTAAGAACTACAAAGATTTCCTAAAGCCACATTATAAGGATGCTCCAAATCACAATTTTCCCTTTAGACAATTTCTTGAAGGGTATGCTCCATTAATGAAGATGATAATGAGGTTCTTTACCTGTGAAGGAAGGTTTTCTAGACTTTTTGAGTACCACATAAGGCTCCTAATGCACTTCACAGCAATCAAACCTTTAAACTTGCTTCATTATTTGTATAGAAGCCTTGTCAATATGATAGAGAAGGTATAGAGTAAAGGGAAGAATCATCAATCTAACTTGTTTCACCATGGCTTGGTCAAAGTCATTGTCCTCCATCAACTTTCAAAGATCAATTGCCTTAGGAGCCATTCATCCAATCAACTTCACTTTTACCTGTTATTAGTCAACCTAGCAGTCAAGGTACACCATCACCAAAGCCACAAGAGGTTGGCTCTTCAAGAAGACCAGTTTCAAAGCTACCTAGGGCATCAGTGGAAAATATAACTAGGGAAAAGGTGACCAAAACCTACAACATAGGGAAAAGGGTTGTGTTTGCTCCTTCAAAACACCAACATAATGCACCCTTGCATGAGGATGAGCAGGCACACTTTGAGGATGACATGGTAGAGCATGGAGCACACAAGTCACCTGATGATATTATAAAGGAAATGGAAGCATAAATCAGAGAGCTTAAGGATGACTTGGAAAAGGCCAATTTTTTTATTGCATTCCTACAGCAGGAGAATAGACAACTAAAGGTAAAACAACTTTTTCTCTCTAAACCTAGGATTGATGTGATGGTAGAGGATGACAAGGGAAAGGTAGTGATAGATGTAGAGCATATTGAGGATCAAGAGGTTTAGATCAAGCCAAGGAGGCCAAAGACCAGAGGACTGAAAAGAAAGGAATCACTAGGGAGTGAGCCATCTCCTCCACTATGTCAACAAGACTTTGAATACACCATTGCAAATGAGATTGAGAAATACAAGGAGTTGTGAATTGGTAGGGTTAATGAACACTTGGAGATAATTCTAAAGAAGGTTAATAGGGACACCAAGCTTCAGAGGCACATGGCAGGGCACTATTGCACATAAAACATGGTTTCTCAGATTAGGATAAAAAAAATGAAAATGAGGCTAAGGAAGAGAGACAACTTGAATCTACTGATTGATGCATCCTTGATTGTATAACCCATCACCTAAAGAGTCAAAAAGACAAATTTCAAGCATTTGAAGAATTTTTGTAATTTTGAAATTTTGGGTATTTTGGCAATTTTGTGATTTACAGAAGCACAGTGAGCTCACACTGTGCTTCTTCCTAGGACCTCCAAATGATGAATTTGTTGCATGGTTGGATATATTTTGGTGAGTAAAATTTAGATATGTACCTGGGTTTCCATGTTAGTGCACAGGTTGGAAGTAAAAGTAAAAAAAGATGCTCAAAAACAGGTTTCTGCCATTGTTTTAGACCCCATGCTACGCTTCTGGAGAAGTCTTGGGAGAAGTGATTTTGGAGGCCTAGAAAAGGGATTTTTGCAGGTTTAACACTTTTGGAGGTAAGTAGACACACTAAGCTACCATCACCAGTTTCCAGATCATCAAATGGACCAAGAAAACCCCCTCAAATTTGCCTACAAAGTCCACGCCGTGCTTCTGTCAGACATGTTGCGCTTCTATTAGTAATGTCATTTTTTTGTTTTTATTTGTCAAACTTGACTTTCCATGATGTAATTAGTCAATTTGGGTTTCTACATGATTTAACTAAGTGTAATCGGGCTTTTAAATGTAAATTGGATGCAATTACGATGGTCATTAATGCTAGTAAAGTCAGTCAATGCTAAATGGAGAGTTTGTTTCTTAAACTCCCTAGTTCTAGGTTTGGTTAGAGAAAATGATGTAAATTATTCCTATCTTGATGGATTCAACACCTGAGAGGGGAAAAGTGGTTTTTGATCTAAATGTAGCCTGATCTAAGTCATAGAGAGGGTTGGATGTTTGAGAATCATTGCTTGGAGCTAGTGTACATTTTCTTGCAGTAATACAACAGACAATTGTAGCTATTATCTTGGGATTCTTGTGGTATGCTTATGTTATAAAAATTTTCTTTGTTTATCATTAAATTTAATATTTATTTCTTGTGATCATCTCATAGGTGTTTAAACAGAATTCATAAGTTATATGCTCTGTTTTGATGAGATTGTCATGCTAGTTTTCTTTCTTTTAATGAGTGAATTCATGGTTACATTCTCATTTTGATCCTCTACCTTTTCATCTCTGCACCAACATGAAAACCTACTTCTGTCATTGAGTATACCTACCTTGCCCCATTATATTTCTGCAGTTGATCATTAGAAACCCTAGCCTAGTTCCTAGATCTACGATTTTCATCCAGCAAACCCTAAAAATCAAACACCATCGAGCTTAATATTTAGCCTAACATCTGATTCTCTCTCCAGTCACTTCATTGGTTATGAGATGCTTGAGAGGTTCCTCTCTATTTTGGTAGGGCTAGCTACCAGATCTAAAGATTGGTTTGAGTTACCTCCATCGGTCTCCTTTCTCAGCCTTGGGACACTGAGGAGTGCTAATAGAGACAAGAAAAATTGCATGTTCTTGTGAGTTTTGCATTGGTATTGATGGATGTAGACTCAATTGTTGTGAAACAAATGGGTACATGAAATGATGGAAATATTTCCTTCTTAATCCAAAGGGACCTCATCCAATTCTGATGTGACAAGAGATGCACAATGAAGAGGCCATCATTTCACTTGATCATGATTGAGTCTTTGATATTGTAAGGGAAGGTATGTGGCCCATCTATCATTAACAGTTTCATCTATAAATTGAAATCTTAAATGTATTTAACTAATACATATTTTATATTTTAGTTGTAGGAGATGTTTTTGATGTCACTTCCCTTGCAATAAATGAAGAGAATGTGGCCTACTATTTGATGCGATGCACACATGTGAAAAGTAGGTTGGTGAGACCATATGAAGATGGAAAATTCACATACCAAATTGGTGACATGGTTGTGATGAGCCATTTTTTTAAAAGGTTAAAAATATACTGATCACATCATTT
This sequence comes from Pinus taeda, assembly GCA_000404065.3. Taxonomy (NCBI): domain Eukaryota; kingdom Viridiplantae; phylum Streptophyta; class Pinopsida; order Pinales; family Pinaceae; genus Pinus; species Pinus taeda. The sequence continues at coordinate 57,751 of APFE030715775.1, read as the reverse complement.
ATAGAGATTTTATGCTTGAATATTTATCTTTCCAATACAGTTAACTAGTCATAGCAACTCAAATCAATCTCATAGAAATAAAAACAAAGAAAGGTGAACCAAAGAGATGGAAGATTATAGAATCATACCATGAACATATTATGGAGACTTTCATTCCTATGATCCATTTGCTAGATCAGTCGAAAATGCATATGACAAGTTGTGAAGCCAAGTCCATAACAGTCAAGTGTAATCTAATCTAGTATAAGAGATCTCAAATGTATGATTTTTGTAATCTATAAATGTAATAGTTGAATACTCTTGTAATTTTGAATAGAAAATGTTTCCCTCTTATCTAGGATGCATTCATAATGGTGTACATATATGCTATATAAGCTTTAATTTCCTTGAGGTGCTTAAGCTTCTAAAGTACACCAAATTTCAAGGAGGTTTTATTTTTAGGTATAAGATCCTTATGTGAACCTCATAGATCTAAAATTTAATTAAAATTTAGAATCAATAGGGATTTAGATTTAGATTTAATTAAATTTTTTGATCTTAAATTTTTTAAATGTCATGTGTATAGTATTCATGTTAAGCATGCAAGAAATTTTAAAGATCTATATACATCTCATACATTTGGTTTGTAGAAAATCCATTTCAGTATGTAACAACCAAGTTGATATATTATTTTACTTAAAATAGAAATTCAACTATCTAGGTTATGAACAACATTGAAATATTTGTATGTTATTAATAAATATGTCATGTGTTAGTTTGATATAAAATATGGAAAGAGTTACACACATGCTTCATATTGGAATGTAAAAAGTGCTATAACATATATATATATATATATATAAAGCTCTTTTACATAACCTCAAAAGAAATAAAATTGAATAAAACTTGTTTGTAGTTTACATATTGACATCTTTTAAAGTTATTGTAATTTAACATACATTGATTGTTCGCTAAAAAAGAGCTTTCTACAAGCCAATATGACAAGTAAAATTGTTATTTTGTAAAATTTTACTTCTTGAATGTTCTTAATTGAAGGTATTAAGATAATAAATTGATTGAAATACTTGGATAGGCAAGTAAATTTAGGAAAGTGCATAAAATTATAGAAACACATCATTAATTTTTTATATTAACATACATTGACTACACTAAAAGACACTTTATACAAATTCAATATTAAATTGATGTGCATGATATATTTTAGTTCATTTTAAGTATCAAAGTGACTTGCATCATAGTAAGATTGTACTTATTTCCTTAATCTATGAAACTAGAATTCAAAATTGTTATTTAAAAAAAATTACTTCTTGAATGTTCTTAATTGAATGTCTTAAGTTAAGGAATTGATTGAAATATTTGGATAGCCAACTAAATCTAGGAAAGTTCATAAATTTATGTAAAATGATCTAAAAACATATCATTAATTATTTTTTGGTATATTAAATTCCAATACATATGATTTATATCATGTGTTATGACTAAGCTATTGTAGATGACCTCAAAAGAAGTAAAATTTATTAAAACTTATTAGTTGAACAGTACTAGTTGAAAACATCCCAAATTTAAAATGTATTTCAATCCTATTTATGTTTTTTAATTGAACCATGAACATATATTTTAGTTCATTTTAAGTATCAAAGTGACTTGCATCATAGTCTAAGATTGTATTTGTTTTCTTAGTTTATTCCTTGAGAGGTAAAAATTGTTATCTTATTAGTTATGTATGATAATAAACTATCCTTGTGAAAATATATACAATTTGCATTATACATGAATATCCACAAACTGAAATAATAAGCATCCATAAACTGAAATAATGTTCATGTATCCATAAACTGTCCATGTATGTAAATATAAAAAGTCTGTACATCACATGTGAATGTGCCCTATGAAATGTGCTTGAAAATATACAAACTATATATGATCCACTCTAGAAAGTATCACTTCTAGAACTCTTATGTGTGTTCCACCACGCAGAGTGAGTGTCGATAATCTCGTACTGCAATATAAAAAATTCAAATTAAAATTGATTAGAACATTATTTGTACAAAATAAACAATCTGGAAGTTGAAAGATATATTATTTTCAAGTAGAAGGATCTGGAGGTTGGGGATATGGCGAGCGTGAGGGTTTCTACAGCAACCAACCAAGCCGCCAACACACTGGATGACCTCGTCCCCACAACGCAAAGCAACACTGGCCAGGGCTCAAACCAGATTGGGTGGCCTGCTATGGATCGGATTGGCGTGCTCCTCTGGGCTTCTCACTTGAAACAACTGAAGGGTATCACAGAACCCACAAAACAGACCAAGAACGATGGAGAGCTAGCTGAGGATACCTCTCAGGTCATGGGTCCTGGCCACAGGGGTGCTTTAGCAGTAGTGTATAACCGTTGTTGATTCTAGATAACAGAGTATGCAACCCTTGTGAAAGAACGACCTCCACTGCAGACACGGAGGACCTCCACTCACTTGAAATGCAGTGCTCCTAATGGATTTGACCATGGGAAAGATGAAGAGGATAGCTAGAAAGAAGATCGGCTCAGAAGTGGACCAGATTTGGCTGCCTACAGACCAATCTCCATTGTTTACCACTGGCAAGAAAAACCTGCGACAACAGAGGAAGGGAAACCCTCTATGACGAGCACAGAAGTGCAAGCAAAAGTATGGGGCACCTGGATGGGCGTGCCTTATACAGATACCCCATGACACCGAATTCAGGATTTGGCTAAAAATGAACTAGACAAAGCATCATTATACTTAGATTTGTCACCTTAGGGCACATGGGCAACAAATCAAGCCCCTCATCAAATAGATCCACCCATTACTGAGGAGGATCTGATACAAATCTTCATCAAAACACTGGAGGGCAAGACTATTTGCTGGAGCATCTGGAAGGGGAGGAGGATTCAGGAGCTAAGGTTAAAAATCCAGAACCACCTCAGTATACCATCATACCGGCAAAACTTGATCTACTCAGGCTACAGTTTATAGGACCAACACACACTCCAGGACTATGTCATTACCATAGACTCGACCATCATGATTAACCTGTGTCTAAGGGGCGGATGCGCTCGAACTAGCTCAAAAAGCACTAGATCCTTTAAGGATGCAGTCAAAGGCAATGATAAAGCATGATCCAATACATCAACTCTACCCAAGCTACCAGGACCTTACATCGTAGAAGAAAAATTTGAGAATCCTGCTCTTACCATCGGAATGCCCGAGGTAAACAACTTGTACACATATCTCTATTCCAAATTAATTATATGCAGATTAAATGGGTTCTGGCTTAAATCTGGCATGCTGCACCAATGGATATATGATGCTTAGTCACCAGACTGTGAAATATACTTATGTCCCAAAGGATTCTTTATAGTCCGATTCAGAACAGTATAGGAAAGGGAAATTATCCTTAACAAGGGACCATGGTTTTGGGGCAATGTAGGACTTTTTATGACCCTTTGGTTTCCAGATTTTGACGCCAACACAATGGTTGTATCAAATATGCTAGTTTGGGTCAGGTTGCACAACCTCCCGCTACATTTCTAGAACCACAATGTTTTAATCACCATAGGAAATACATTGGGAAAATTCCTTAAAATCGATGAGGATAGACTTACAAGAGGAATAATTACCTTTTCCAGGATATTTGTTGAGGTAGATCTCAGTGAATGATTACTAGAAAGCATGACATTGAAGTTTAATAATACACAATGGACACAACAACTAGACTACAAAAATACAGCCTTCCGATGCCGTGGGTGTTTACAAAAAGGACACCTCCACAGTGCATGTTCGAAAGCCAAACAAACACCTAGATGGAACAAGAAGCAACAAAAAAATCCAAAAGGATGGCAATTCACACCCCCCCTGGAGGAAGAAGAAGAACAAGAAGAAACATCAGAATACAAAGAAGAAATGGAGGAGCAAAAGACACCAAACAACACACCTAACGAGGAGAAATACCCCAACAACCCATTGCAGCACCAAGAAAAACAACCAACAGAAATGGAAATAATCGGCATCAAGCGAACTCATGGATCAGAAGGATCTGAATCTGACAAAGACTCTCCCAACCACACAAGTGAAAATCATATTTCCATTGTAAACACTCCCAACACTAGAGGTTGGCGAAAAGTGGAGAAAAAGAAAGGGAGAAAAGAGTAATACCAATTTTTATTTTTATTTTTTATTTCTATTTCTCTAGGGTAGCGCTTCTACTCAGTTTTCCTCATGCACATGAGTCTTGCTACTCTGTGTGCTTCATGCACAGGAGTCCTTCAGGACAACTCTAGAATGATTCATTGCATATACTACAATGTAACTCTCTATTTTAATTAATGGAAAGTTGCTACTTTTTTCTTTGGAAAAAAAATAAACAATCTAGAAGTAAATAATTTTGAACTATGCATTTAAATAGTCCCCCACATGTGACTCATTCAATTGCAAATGGAAGTCGGGTGGGATTGGGGTATGATCAATCTGGGTTTGGTGCTCCCCTGCCTATGGCTCAATGCTTCCATACCCAACATCCCACTCATGTTTCCACATAACTATAACATCAACACCCCTCTGCATTTGGGCATGTGTACACAATGGCAAAGACAAATTATAATTAGTTTATAAATTAATTAGCATGCATACATGCAACTTAAAAAATAAAATGTTGAAATATTATTGATATTTTTTTACCTCAACTGCTAGTTCATGAGTCTTATGATGTGGAGGTGGAGGAGATTGAGCCATGGAAACATGCACTAGAGGAGGTTGCTTTGGCTATTTAATTACCCCCTCAAATGACCTTAGAAGCTCATCTATGTAGTGTGGTTCTGCATGCATGTTATCATGAAATTATTAATATAAATGCAATCTAATTTGAACTTATTAATATAAATAATGTATAATTTGAAGACAAGAGTGAAATGTTATGTATATATGTACCTGGTCCATGTCACATGGGCCATGCACCCTCCAAGTGTCATGAATGTTATCACGACATGCACACGCATATGACAAAAGTTGGTCATGCCCAAGACTCTTGATATATGAGTCATCATATAATGCAACTAGTGGGCCACAAGGAAACAAAGGTGGTCTTCTCATCTCTCCACGCAATGTGACATGTGCAATGGCCAATGTCCTCTGCATGCTATCTGCAATGGTATGCTTAGTCTCAGTGCCAAGTTGCAATGATTGCTCTAGCTTCATCGGCAATACCATGCTCTAAGATGGTTATGGAAACAATCTCGGAGATGGTCATTAGACAAATTTTGAAGTCTAAAATGGGCCTCCTAAGGAAAATTATAAAATAATAATGGAAATAATAAAATAATATTAAATCACCTCATCAAATTTTGGAGTGAGAAAAAAAAGAAAAAACCACTTTTTCAACTTGTGTTTTCAACTTATCTCCCTATGATTTTACTGAAATTTTGAGCGGGAGCACTCGTTTGATGCAAAATTTAATTTCACATCCAAGGAGTACCCATGTTGAATACTTTTGATGGATCCTGCTACACAAAAAATGAAAAATACATGAAAAGCGTGATTGCAATCACGTATTTCATGTATTTGTCATTTTTTGTGTAGTGGGCTCCATCGAAAGTATTCAACAAGGTTACTCCTTGGATGAAAAATTAAATTCTACATCCAACAAGTTCTGCTTGAAATTTAAGTAAAATCATATGGAGATAAGTTGAAAATACAAGTTGAAAAAGTAGTTTTATCATTTTTTATTTTTTTAGCATATTTACCTTTTTACTCCAAAAATGGTGAATCATCCCCCATGGTTGACATTATCATCCTCACTTATATTTGTCCTTATAAATTTTATATTGGTTGTACATTTTTTTAGGCCCATTTTTTACCACAAAATTTCTCTAATGGCTACATGCAAAGGGTCCCTACGAGCCTTGACATGTTCATAACTACATCCCAAACTGGGTCCATAAAACTTATATCCAATGCTAGTGTAATCTGACCTCATATGTAGCACAAACTCCACATATATATGCTCTGCAAAGTAAATGGGGACTTGGTCATGGTGGGGGAACTGACCCCAAGCTCTAATGAATCTATCATAAACAAAAGGGGTCTCATAAACATTTTTAAAATATTTTAGCAGAATTGAACCAACATGTCTAGCATGACAGTCTGAAGAGATGTCAAACAAATCCCCATGAACATAAATGTTCTTGGTGGGGTGTTTCACTGCCTTCCAAGTAAGTGTGCATATAACCTCCAACCTCCTAATCCTATGTATGGAATATAGGAGGTGGATTTGTGGGCTTTCCCTTTGGTATGTCTCGATCAACCTATCGATGTTATCCAACATCAGAGACAAACTACACCTAGTAGTTGAACTTGCAAAGATTTATCCATCTCTCGTGTTATCCATGTCTGTTGGGCCCTAACATCCTCAACTGTGATACTAGCTATAGCGTCGCTCCACGGAGGGATCAACATTGCATTTTGATCCTCATCTTCACCCTCCTGAGGGTATGCAAATCTTAAACATAATTCTATATATAACAAACTAAAAGCATAATAACATAAACATTAAATTCAAACACATCAATTGAAGAGGATTTATAAAATTAAAGACAATTTCAAGACATAAATACATAAAGTTTAAAGAGGATTTAAAATGCAAGATGTATATCTGCAATGAGTGAAGAAGGTCCACTATCCATAGCAAGATCATCAACAAAGATAGAAACATTGCCTCTGACACTCCAATTGGTGTCGGATGGAAGATTTATGAGTGGAACAAACACTCTAGTATGGCTACGTGATCTAGCCCGGCCATGTATAATAGACCCCCCAACACTCCGACGGGATGCGATTTGGGGGCATATGAGAGATGGCTCTGCAAATTACATATACTACATATAAACTAATCCAAGAAAATTTGTTGACATAAAAATAATGCTGACAAGAAAACCATTTATAAACTCAAGTAGAATAATCTAGGTTGAAGTCTTAAACTAACTAGAGTGTATTTTTTGATAAATTATCAACCAAAGTATTAAGTTCCATTTAAATACAATAAAAAATATGATCAAATCTAATTTAATCTTTTTCCCATTTATAAACAATGCATTTTATTCATAGAGAAGAAATATGTAAATATGTGTCAAAAATCGAAATAAACCTATTTGCAAAACTAATAGAACCTCATGCCAACCAAATACTCCATAAGACAAGTTCTTATAATGTTTGATTTTGAAACATGACATGTACTAGGTGCAAGCACATGAAGACAATGTTCCTGGTACGAGACACTACATAATGAAACAATATGGTACAAACTAGAAAATGGTCAAAATGCTTATATATTCACTTTAAATGCACTTTTCATCATGGATTTAATGTATGTATCAATGACGCATTGTGGAAACTTGAATATATGTGTGTGTGTGTGTGTGTGTGTGTGTGTGTGTGTGTGTGTGTGTGTGTGTGTGTTATATAGTTAAATGAAAATATAGGAAGTGTAAGTTACAAAATCATTACTCAACTAATAAATTTAATAAGGGTGGGAACTAAGAGATATATAGTTGTCATATCATTATGTTAAAGAATTTTACAAATATGATTAGTGGAAATTTTAAAGAAAATTACAATTTTTAGATCAGCTCGAATCTTAAAAAGTTGTTGAGCATCACCCATCTTATGTTATTATGAAGAACACATTATGTTAAATAGTTATAAAACTATGTTAAATGTTATATATGTGTGTGTGTGTGAGAGAGAGAGAGAGAGAGAGCTATAACTATGTTATATATAGTTATATAGTTATGTTACATGTTACATTATCTTATATAATTATATATAGTTATGTTGTATATATAATAGTAATAGTTATATTATACCTTACAGCTTTTTTCTTTATATATGTGTGGTGGGGGGGAGGGGCGGGTTAATAAACTTAATTAAATATTATTTTTGAACTTTTAATTTAGTTAATATTTTATTCAAGTACAATTATTTTATTTAAATAAATTACTATATTTATTATTAAAAATTATTTAAATATAAATTTATTTAAATTTAAAATAGAAAATGAAAGAAAATGTCTTATTTGATTTAATAGAAAGTTCACCATGAGCAATCATATTCATTATGTAAATTTAAATCTTCTAATTTATTTATTTATTGTTATAGTTAATTGTTTTTTGTTTTGAAAATTTTTTGGCATATTTTTGTCAAATTGTTTGAAATTTAAAATGCATTTTTAATGACAAAAATTCATTTTTTTTTACTAAATTCCTAAAAAACACTTTAAAAATAAAATAATTAAAAAATGAAGTTTTTACCATTATAATAAGCATGCTATCATTGCAAATAACTTATGGAATGGAAAAAAAATACCTAAATTATAGTTTTTTTGTGCTTTTCAAGGGTTTTCTTGGAAGATTTCTAGGTTATTTTTGGTCTTAAAGGGTTTTCTTGGTAGTTTTCTAGGTTGTTTTTTGTGGGTTTCAAGGGTTTTCTTGGTGGTTTATTGTGGTTTTCGTGATTTTTTTATGTAGTTTTTGTATGATAGGTGTTTTCCAAATTAATTTATTTTATTTTACAAAAAAAAAAAAGAGACAAAAATGACAGGAAACCTACCTCAACTTGACCCTCTGGGTTGTTGGCGGGGTTGATGGGTAGCTAGATTGAGTTCCTCCATCTTAGTTGAGCTTAGAAATCTTTTGTCAAACTCCTTTTCCTCTCGCTGTATGAGAAAAATGACTTGCACAGGTTGCAACTGGGTTTTTTAATAAGAAATAATGTTTGATCGAGCCATAGTCATACTTGAAAAATGTTGCTCGATCGAGCCTTTAACTCAGGTTAGAAAAAAACTCAATCAAGCTATTTTTAAGCGCCTAAACAACTCAATCAAGTGCTTAAAAAATGCTCGATCAAACATATTTTTTCACCAAAATGCGGCCTTGCTTTGTCAAAAAAATGTAACGCAGCTCCATGATATCACCCTTTTATATTTTCCTTCAAGAATGAATCTCTTTTATGTGTTTGAAGATCTTTCTTCATTTTTCCTTTTTTGTGGAAAAAGGCAGTGTTCTGTTCTCCTGATTTTAGCTGTAAGCTGCATGATTTCAACATCCAGTATTCCTCTTCCTGCTTGCTTGCTTTATTAATTTATTTTGTTAGGTCTTTCTCCTTCATGAGGTGTCATTCCTTTACCAAACTGATATCCATTAGGAGTTGGTGTGCTTTTAATTTCTTTACTAACTCTTATTTTACATGTCTTGGAGGCTTGAAGAAGTTCTTTGCCCAAGGTCTGAGAATTTTTTTTACGAGGTGGAGTTTGGATTCCCATACATAAGCAAGGGACCCAACCACCAAAGTCAACCAATCATGTTTAATGAGATTAACCACTCCTTCTTGAATCCACCCAAGATTAAATCTAGAAGGAATTGGTCCCAAATATTCTAGGGAGTATATCATCAAACCAATGGGACAATGATCAGAATCCCCCTTAGCTAATATTGATGAGGCACATTATTTATCTTTGGTTAACCAATTACTATGCAGGACAAAGTGGTCCAATGTTTCCGCTATATGATTTACTCCACTCCTCCAGTTGGTCCTGGTTATTGAAGTCGTAATAATACCTATAATTACAAGATTATTTTGAGTTTTGTGTCTACAAACCACAATTTCCTTGTTGGTGGATTTGCTGAGCGCACATGGCCTCTAAATTTGGGGGGTCCTCCTCCCCTCCCCACGATGAAACTACAGCATTTCAAGCTTTAATTGTGTCCTTAAGAAATATGTTAAAAGCGAAGGAACCCATTCATGCTTCGTTAAACAAACTAAGATCATTGCTTTTGTGGTCTTGACATCAATATTCAATAGGTCAACTCAGACATTTTCAAATTTAATGTTGGTAGGCAAGTTTAGATGTATGTGGCCATCTTTGAAATCCATGGATTTATGGATCGATAAAACTTGGAAACCAATTATGAAAGGGAAGATCAGACTGTATGCTTGCAGTAATGGTTTTTTACTTTTCTTTTTGAGCTTAAAGAAGATAGGTTCATAATATTCAGGAATGGACCTTACTTCTTTGGGGTTCAAGGAATGTATCTAAACTCATGGTATTTAGATTTCGACCCTGACGAGGATATTCCAAATGTAGTGCCAATTTGGGTTAAGCTTTGAGGACTTCTTCTCTCTTGTCAGAGCAATGATTACTTGAAGACAATAGTGAATGGACTTAGAAAATATATAAATTGAGTTGAACTAAAAGGATATCAGTTCACATGTGCCAAGATCTACGTTGAATTTGATCTTGAAAAAGGATTTCCATTTGAAATAAAATTGATGTAGGGAGAATAGAGCCATCAACAAATATTGGACCATGAAATGTAGGAAAATCATGAGACTTGTGTATTTAGATGATTTTCCTTAACTTGATAATTACTTGTGATATTTTTTGGCCTTTTGTTACTTTATTATATATTTGTTCATTAGGCAATTACCAAAAACAATGAAGATCACAAGAGATAGAGTACACAAGATATCAACTCCAAGCCACGGCAAAAACCCTCCAAGGAGAAAACCCAAAAAACGCTTCTCTTCTTCTTTAGAATTTACTTACAAAAGAGACTTCCAAGACCCAAAGACTAAAGCAAATAAACCCTCCAAGCCCAAGCCAATCCCCAGTATGATATTCCTTGATATAGCTTCTAGAACTTTGATACTGCTTCTTGATGCTGCAACTTTGGCACCTGCAACCTAATTTTGACCTTGCAATTTTGACCTCCTATAACTACTTCATAATTTTGACCTCCTGCAATTGGAAGCTTCACAAACCTTAACGAGACAAGGAAAGAGATTCGTTGGCAAACTTTGACTTTTGCTCTTCTTCATCCTCCCAGCTATGCTTCTTTACCTTTGGTATTGCATATCGAAATTGCTTGAGATGAATGACCAAATGAGTCGAGCTTCACTCCTTTATATAGCCTTTCTTGAGGCTTTAGGTCGACTTGATCTGCTACTTGGGTTGACTTAGTCTTAGGCTTATCCATGGCTTTTTATTGACAAAATAAATATTTTTCTTCATTATAATGAGTCCAAATGGGGCTATGACACATGACCAATATTATTCTTTATCCTAGTAAGACCTAGAAGAGCTAAAAGCGCAAAGAACATGCTTTTGACTCAAACTTGAGTATGAAACCCATACTCCAAAACAAAATATAATTTCTTTCTCTTTCTTTATAAAGAATATACAATGTCACGATTACAATCACATCATAATGAAGACCAAACCTAGTTACAATTTTCAACATGAATGACTCCCATTCAAATGGTAGATCTACCATGAATATAGGAATTTTACCTGAGACTGTAAGAAATCCTAAGTTAGAAAGGGGGGATATCAAGATCCACCCCAGGAGGAACAATGCCAAGTCTAACAGAAGGGGGTTAATCGAAACATAGGAAACTCAAGCAAAAGCCCCCAGAGACAGAACAAAATTGTGACTTCCTTTTCAACAAACCCAATTGGGATTTTTACAAATTCAAGAGATTTTGAGAAAGGAGACTAGCCAAAATAAGGAGAAAAGTTGGTAAATACAAAAGAAACCCCAAAGGGGGAAGAAGGAGAAATGAGAGAATTAAACCTTACTGCAATTCCAAATGTCGTGAACTAGGAGCAACCTTTGGTCCAAAACAATGAAACAAAGACTAATGAGGTTAGACTGGGTCATGAGGCTATGTCGAAACTCGAAGGAACACCTCAATTTCAAAGGGAAACAAATATGGGAAGTGGGAAGGTCATGACAATAAACGCCATAAAGAAGATCACTTGGGAAGGAGAGTCCATAAATCATGAAACTGAGAACCTTAAAAAAATAGGAAGGTCAATAAGAAAGTAGGAACGTGAGGCAGAAGTAGAGCTAGATATTAAGCTATGCAACCAACCTCAAACTACTCAAGCATTCAAGACAACTACAAATGGAGAACAAGGAAGTGTTAAAGTCAGAGGTAAGCCTTCAACTCAAAAATCTAAATGAAATCCCTTACAGGGAAACCCTATTAAATCCCAAGCTATAAAAGACATGATCAGGTAGGAAAAACCGCAGATATTACTTCTGCAAGAAACCAAGCTCGAGGACAATGAAGTATTGCATCTCTCACTAAATTTCTAGAAAGAATACATAGGTATGACCCAAATTTTGAATAGGGCCTCTAGAAGCTTAGACACCTTTTGGTTGAATTCACAATTCACTCTACTCAATAGTGATAAATTAAAATTCTGGATCGTTGTCCTTCTAGAGAAAAATGATACAAAAGACAAATTTCTAGTAATTAATGTATATGTTCTAGTTAATTATGGCGAGAAGAGTGAATTATGGGATTTTTTTGATCAATTTGAAGGAAGAGCAATGGCACACATACAATATAGTGGGGGAAATTCAACACCATATTGTACAATTCTGAAAAACGAAGAGGCAACATTGTAAGGAACCCCTTTTGCGAGCGAATGGAAGTTTTAACAAATGACTAGGATCTTGTTGACATCGTCCCAAAAAAATCTAGTATACATTTTTAAAAATCATAAGTTTAAAGTTTTTAGTTTACAAAGATCCAACATCTTAAGAGTGTTTAAAAGCATTGAATCTATTTATATATTCAAAAATACATTTTAAATAATAAAAAATCACAATTTTACTTAAAAATATATTATCTTATTCCAACTAATTTTTTTCATCTATTAATCAAACTACACTTATTTTAAACAATACATTACACCTTCAATATTTTTAAAATACTACATCACTATACAAATTCCATTAAATTATTTTATTAATTGTATTTCTAAACCATATTTTCAAAAGCTACATCACTTTTAAACAAATTCTTAAGTGCAATTTGTATTTTAAAGAGATTTTTCATATTTCATTTCAAAAACAATTAATTAAACTTTACCTTTAAAATTTACTTAATTGTTTTTTAAACGCAATATGAACAATCTCTTTACCCTGCAAACTGCACTTAATAAAATAATTTTATGGACCTTGTATAAAAGTGATGAACGCCGCGGTTAGAATTTAATTAAGTGTTTCTTAAATGAAATACGAATAATTTATTTAAAATAAAATAATTTTATGGACCGGGCTTAGAATTTAATTAAGTGTTTTTTAAAAAGAAATACGAATAATTTATTTAAAATACATAAGTGCAGGGTAGTGTGTTTACTTATAAAATTGCATGGTATTTATAAATATAATTTATTTATATTATTATTATGATTTTATAGATGATAATGAATTAATGTTATTAAGATTAATGTAGTTAAATTTTTAAAGAGTTAATTCAGATTTTTTTAATATTAATTTTTACGATAAAAAAGTTTTTTTAAATCATAATAATTTTGTTGACTTAACAAGTCAAAAAAGTTGGTAGTTTGGCAAATAGTAATGCAGTAAATGTTTTAGAAATGAAAGCATGTGAGTGAGATCCTCGAATTTCAAGAGCAAGTGTTTTTTATTTTCAAGCTTCATAATATCCCAAAAATGACAAATTATGTTATTTTTTTGAGTTATGAAAGTGTGCAATTTTTCTAATTTTAATATGAAATATATAAATAATATTAAAATAAGAATAATAATAATAATAAATTGATATTTAATATAAATAAAATATTTTAATATTTATTTTAAAATAAAGTAACGGTAATCACATAAATGAATGTGTGTTAAGTGTCAAATACATAAAATATTTATTTACCTTTATAACAGCAATATTTTTTTATAAAAAAAAAATAAAATTATTATTATATAATAATTAAAAATATAAATAATAACTTAAACTATATATAAACATATTTTTTTTACAATAAAATTTTTTATATAAATAGATTGTCAAATCTATTAACCTATAATTTATTTTAATTAGGAAACATATTAGCCTAAATTATTTTAATTCAGAAATAAATAAGAGTTAAAATAAATCTTGAACAGCCAAATATAAAGCTAAAAAGTAGTGCCTATATATACACCATTAAACTATGGACGGTCAAAAACCTAGAGCCCAATTAATTTTAAATAATTATTTATTTTTAAGTATGCAAAAATTAAAAATAATTAGATATATAATAAATAGTAATATATATATATATATATATATAAACAAAGAACAGTACTTTACTTATTGTACTTGTTCACATCGGGATGTTAGGTTTGGGTAAACTTCGTGGAAGTCATGGAAATGTGGAATGAGGCTCCGTCAAAATTGACTCTTACGTATTGAAGTGCTTGTTATTCACAAATTCACGGCATCTCACACGTTTTCTGTGTTGCCTGCTTGTTCCCCAAGTTTCTCACAGAAACTATTATCACCGGATGGACCCTAGATCCAGAAGTTTCCGTCTATTTTCGGCCAGCCATTAGATAGCCCCATTACATCGGCTCTGGCCATATTTATACAGAGCGAAGTTCTTAGTTCTCGGAGTAGTTGAACACTCATTGCTCTTCGACGATTCGGTATCCGCCGATTCGCTACCATGTGTCCTCGAAGCAGAAACAGGAGGTCGGCACTATCAGAAATAAAATCGTGGACGCACGAACCGTGGAAGGCGAAAGACGCGTTCAACGTATTGGACAAAGATGGGGACGGGAAAATCAGTCTCTCGGATCTCCAAGACTTCTTCAGCGTGGGGAAGGGACTGAGCACAGAGGAAATGGAGGGTATGATAGCTGTTGCCGACGCCGACAACAGCGGCTCGGTGGACTTTGAGGAGTTTCGCCGGATTCTGCAGCTGAATATGCCGGAAATTCAAGAAATTAAAGAAACCATGCCGGAAATTCAAGAAATTACAGAAACCAGATCGAGTTCCAATGATGCTCAGATGTGGGCGTTCAAGGAGGCATTTAATGTGCTGGACACGGACAGAGATGGAATTGTGAGCACAGAGGATCTAAAGACCTTCTTCTCTTCCTGCACCGGCAGCAGCAGTGGAAGCTGCACTGCAATGATGAGCGAGAAAGATTTGGCGGACATGATAGAGGCGGCAGGCGGTTCCGTCAAATGTGGCGTCCGCTACGAAGATTTTGCCCGGCTGATGATGACGATGACGAATGGCTTCTCTTAATCGGCCTTTGGCTGTTTCTGCATTCAGAGATTCGAATGCTTTAATTTTGGTCTGTAACAGCTTGGACGGTTACTTAAATATTCCCTAAAGAAATATCTAAACTGTTTTTAATGATCTTTGTTTATGCGACTTTACGGTGACCGCAAATCACAAATCTTGATTGATCTAGATCGTCTATCGTGTTTGATCAATATTGTCTTTACAAATATAAAATGTTTTCGAATATAGGCTGAACATGCCAGATTTGTCAAAATGCTGTACAGATTCTTTGATTTCTACAGATGCCAAGTGCCAATAGCGTGTTCATATATGCATGGATTAATAACATGATTCGATTCGGCTCATTCCGCTGTCCCACAGTCTCTCTCCCAAGTCGATTATCCCAACGATGGGCTCATTTTTTTTTGTTTTTTTCTTTCAACCACCGAAATCGTTTTTTGTTTTTTTCTTTCGTCCAAAGAAATCATGTTAGGGAGCTCTCAGATATATATAATCTTGCTTGCGATGGTACCTGTTTTTTGTTTTTTTCTTTCGTACAAAGAAATCATGTTAGGGAGCTCTCAGATATATATAATCTTGGTTGCGACGGTACCTATCGAGAATTAAGTCATGTGACACGGGGATTTGGGATTCTTAGGGTTAGATTAGGGTTAGATTTGGATACGTGGACTTCTTAGAACATGATATTTAGGATTCATTATATATATTAAAGTAGTAGTCTATAATGCGACTTTTTGAAAGCTTTTCCGGCGGATTTTTCCGGTCAAAATCCGGCAGCAATTCTTTGGAATCCCATGTTTGATAGTTAGTTTCTGCACAATCAATGGCTCCGAGGGGTTTTTCAGGGCGCTGAATCCAAATATGCAATTAAAAAACCATTTTAACTGCTAAAAATCAAGATTTAACCTCATTTCTTCCGCCGGATTCCGTCACCGGAATCTCCAAAAAGTCGCATTATAGACAACTCCTATATTAAATATTAGATATCTTTTATACAAATTTTAAATAATGATATAAATTTATTGATTTCAATCATGCATCTTCATTTATAGCATGCACACTACATACAACATTCAAATACATGTCAGTGGTCACATAAATCATGATTCATAATTTATAAATGAAAGACAACTTACAAGTACAAAATAATAAAATAAACACACTCACAACTGTAGTTTTCTCCTTAAGTTATCAAATCAAAATGTGTTACATAGGTAGTGTTGGTGCAATGCCAATGGCAAATAGAAATAGAAAATATAAAACAACTACAGTTATATAAGCCTCAAGGCATCAATCTTCATTATCAGCATTAGAATCAACATCAATGTCCTCATTATCATGGTCCCCACTGCGCTCCTCTGCATCCTCTTCCTCCCCTGTATCCATAGTCGCCTCTACATTTGCTAGTGTGGAGGATGACCCCTCTAAGTCATCAAATCTAACAGGCTCTAGCACTGGATCATTGAGATCCATGTTGGCCAATGCCAACTCAAAACTGGTGTCCAGACCCATATCATCAGGGAAGACATCCCACATTTTTGTCTTTCACCTCAACCACTCTTCCCTCTACCTGTAAATAAGACAAAAGTTGGTGTGTACATACACCATTGTCTCTGCCCTGGACTGCTCAAGCCTGCTCTTCTTCACTCTATACAAATTCCCATATGTGCTCCAATTCTTCTCACAACAAGAGGATGAAGTCACCTGAGAGAGGAGCCTCATGGCTAATTGCTAAGGAGGAGGGCTTGTTGCCCCATGATTTGCCCACCAAAAATAGGGCTTCTTAGCTCCTTTGTCTCTAATCACATCATAACCTCCAAATCAACCACTGCCACTGGAAAACTCTGCAAAGGCATCCTCCACCTCATCAAGCAATGCACTATCTTGAAAAATCCACCTGAATGCCTCTTTCTTCCCCTGTGAGATTTCACCATCCATGTAAGGAGGGAATCTGCGTGAAGGTCCACCATTCAGCCACTCATAGTTGTAGTATTTGGGGTTCAATGAGTGAGCTAAACAATGTAAAGGTGTACAATTCTTGTCCCATCTGCTGACAATAATATTCTATATAGTATCATAGAAGGCCTCTGGTGATGTCTCATACTCGGGGCACTCACTCTGTAGAATAATTCTCCTCACAGACTCAATCATGGAATTCCATCCCTCATAAACCTCTCCTAGGATGGGTTTGTCTGTATCTACAAATTGAAGCAAAGAAATGATAGGGTCCATAATCCGAATAATTAAATCTACCCTCTCCCACCAAGCATCATCTAGCAATGTGTCCTTCACTCTTTTAGAGGCTACTTAATCTGTCTTTCTGCAAAAAGAATAAAACTCAAAAATAACCATGGACCCAAGAGCGGTCTTGACCTCCCTCAACCTCTTCAACATCATAAATGAAGAGGCAAACCATGTATCAACGATCTTCAACAATGATAGATTGGTGTACTCCTTGTAGATAGTGAGGGCATTTGTATGATTTTGCACAAAGTTACAGATATGTCTTGCATCCTCAATAATGTTACCAATCCAAAGCACATCAGAAGCAATGGATTTCAATGCTAAGTTCAATGAATGGACAATGTAAGGTGTTCAAAACACTTGTGGATATTTAGCTTCCACAATCATGCCAACAGCTTTGTAAACAGGTGCATTATCTATAATGATTTGCGCACAAGAATAAACACCTAAATCTTCAATAACTTTAATAAATAACTCACCAATAAATTGTGCATCCTTGTATTCTCCAAGTGTATCCACTGTTTTCATGAAAATTAGACCAGTCAAGGAAGACACCATGAAGTTGATGATTGGGTGTCATGTTGGATCTGTCCATCCATCAGAAACAATGCTAACCCTAGATGTTGTCCATGATGCTACAATAGGCTCAAACATTTTTTGCATCTCTTTTTTTGCCTTCGTCAGCAATGTGGTTCTCAGCGTCTCTGACCCAAGAGGCACATACTCTGATGGAGCTCCTTGAGTTAGAGCTCGACATATCTCAATAAATAGAGGTGAGCATCCAACATTAAGTGATATGAATTTTTGATAGAAGAAGAATGCAATGGTGAAATCAAGCTCTTCCTGTCTCTCTTTTTGGAAAATCTTTTCCATTGGACCAAATGCAATTGCTCTTCTTTTTGCTGCTTGTCCCCCAATAGAACTCTCAAATGGAAATTTGGTGGTGGCTTTCCTTAAAAATGGAAGGGGGTTTTCATTCTTGGGTTTTCTTGATTTTGAAGCCATATTTTCCATACCAACAGTGGACTCCTTTCCCAATTCTTTTCTCTTTTGTAAAGGAACAGCTTTACAAGTTCCAATTCCACAACCCGGTAAAGCCAACAAATGTGCTTTTACATGGAAATATGTGCTTTTGAAAGTAATGTGACAAAAGTTGCATCTCCATTGCACATTGCCTCCTCCCTTCCCCTTGGTGCTTGTCCCATCCTCTTTTGTGACATATTTCCACAATGGATATTTATCAATGTTGTCTCCAGGTCCTCCTCTTCCCTCAACATTACTTGTAGCAGACTTTGATGACATTGGGGGAGGAAGGGGGTCTCCAATGGAGACATTCTTGCTCTTCCTTTGCCCCCTAACTATTGCCTTTGCTTGAGCCATGAATATTATAAAAGAAATGGACAAAACATGCACAAACTTGTAAACAAAAAATCATATACAAACTGCTGTAATAGAATAAGAAATGCAAAAAAAGGGAGCTGAAATGCACTTACTTGGTGCTTGAATCTCCTTGCCGAACGCTCTATTCCCTTAGATCCTTGCTCCAAACCCTTTTCTCCTTGCAAAGAACTCAAACAATGCAGATAAAAATGACAAATAACATGAAAGAAATGAAGAAATGCATTCTTTTTAACCTGCGACAGTCACTTTTCTGGGATATGAATCCTAAAATCGAGATTCGCTCGCCAAGCATAGGGTTCGTACAAGATTCGTACAAATCCTAATAGGACACGTCGAATCTGAGTTTAGGATACAATTTTTAAGAGAATCGTATCAGACACGCAGGATTCAGGTTCACCGGGCTATATAGACAAATTTGGTTACTTAGGTGAAGAACAAATCTCCATATCCTCAAACCTAAGTTTATATATATATATATATAAAACGATCACAAACTCCTTGTCTTCTTTTTGCTTTCTAATGATTCTATGCAAATTAATGCCTTTTTTAACTACATTGTACCTGAAGCAACTCGTCTTGTCCCAAATTAGACTACAGAACCTGCACAAATTCAACCTCCCCACTTACGGATAAACTACGTCCACAAAACTTACACAAAGACTTATTTACTCTCTCCCTTATTTAGTTAGTATCTTCTGGCTTTTTCCCTTCTTTGAATTGTTAGTAATGGCTTCCATTCTGTCAAACTATCTCTCTCGTCCGCTGGTGCCTTCACTGTATTCTAGAACTGTCCTTGATCCATCTTTCCGCTGGTGATTTACTTAGGAAGTTCTAATTTTTCCAAGATCATATTGTTTTTCCAAAGTTATTTGTACGAAATTGATATTGGTTGATTTTCTAAAATATTATTAATTTTTCCAAATTTACCTGATTTTCTAAAATGATTTGAACAATGGAATATCTGTGATTTTGTAATTTCTTTTTTCAAATTTAATAAAATAATAAATCATATTTAATATTACTTTTTATTTTAAGAATTTTGTTATTATAAATATAGATATAAAAGGGTGTGTAAAATTTAACGTGTTTTTATGTATGTTAATGGGAATATAAACATAAAAGGGTGTGTAAAATTTAATGTGTTTTTATATATGTTAATGGGAATATAAATATAAAATGTAAATAATTTTTAGTTTATAAAAAATGATTTGAGATATTTTTATAATGAATTTGAATATATGAGTTGAAATGTAGGAAATTGAATTAGTTTTTTGAATATCTTATTTTTATTTATCAAATTTGTGTATAACAGGAGTAAGATTTTAGTTTTCATGATAGTGATATTTTATCTTTTTATGTAAAATATGATGAATATGTTTTCATTATTGTTAACTTTGAGAATCTAAATGATAGAATTTTCTTAAAAATATTGTAAAATTAGAAGAAAAAAAACACATTCTTTTTATTTAGTTTTACCAATTTTAATATATACTTATATCTGATTTAGTTTATATGGAGAGATGAAGCATCTTATGGCAAGATGCTCGGGAGGACATCTTGTCGGCCTATGTGTTGATGTCTAGATCCAAAAGTAGGGAGGAGTTTTAATATATACTTATATCTGATTTAGTTTATAAGGAGAGATGAAGCATCTTATGGCAAGTCTTCATAATTGTAGTTGCCAAAAGAAATTTTATTATTAAGAAAATGACTTATTAAAGCATGGGTTTCATGTATGGGTCAATGGTCAATAGGTCAAAGCACCCATTGAGTGCTCTTGGATTCTTTTGTTGAGTCAAAGTAAAAGTTTATGTAAGAAACCCTTATTGGGTCCATGATGTCAAAGAAATAAAAATATTTCGATGTCAAATTAAAGACTTACATCTCCTCCATCAAGTCAGCCTTGGTCTCCTTGCAAGTCGACCTCTTCAACAGGTTAATTCAACCCTATGAACAATCACATCCACCTTGCAAAGGAATATATATATATATATATATAATATATATATATAATATATATATATATATTATATATATATATATACACTAGCATTCGACCTTGTGAAGTGTCTGGACTATCATATATACTATGATTTGCAATTTCGATAAGAAGAGAAGTTTGTGGGTGATACAAAACTTAAGAACAGAATTGAAGATCCTTATGACCACAAGACTGAAACTTTGAGTAGCATTTAAGCCTATGTGATCCATGATTCAATGAGAAGGAAATTCATGGGAAATACAAGACTAAATTGCTGTATACAGGACCGAAGCAATATATGTCTACAAGACTGAAGTTCATTATGTGACTACAGGTGCGAAGTTTTATGTGACCACAAGAATGAAGTAACATGTAATTACAAGATTGAAGTATGAATGCATGAAGCCAAAATTATATAAGTGCAAAGAAGGATGAGAATCTTGATGAACTACTCGTTATTGAAGAAATGGACAAGATGGTGTGTTATTCCTTAACAAGGCTAACTTGATGGATGGAAGGTGCTCTTGGAATAGGGGTCTTGGTCATCTCAACTTGATTTGAATATGCTATTGGAAGAGTTTGAAGGTTTTTCCTTGGCTGAGTGCTTACATCATGTGTTCTTTTGTTTTCTTTGATGTTTATGGCAATTGTCTTGATGATAAACATATAATAACAAAGAAGAAGAAGTAAGAATCATTCAAGAGAAATTATCAAGTAAAAGAGAAATCATTTAAAGAAGAAACTCTAACTATGCCTCCCTAACATAATCAAACAACTTGGCGTTTTTTTTCTTTAAGTTATAGATTTTAGTCTATACTAGTGCAAGTTATTTTAAAACTAGTTAAGGCTAAAAATGTTATAGAAAAAATAAAAGAGGTATTGTATTTTAAGATTATGATATGTGTTAAGACAAAATATATATTAAAAATAGTAAATAATATATATATTTTAAATTGTGTCTAGAATCTATATAGTCAAATCTATGTAGGCTTATAGTTCAACCAATGAAGGATATGTGTAGCCTATATTAAAAATAGTGTAAAAAATAGAGATGTTGAGAGGTTTTCAAAAAAATGCAAGTTTAAATGTATTTACAACCCAAACCACATATTTTATCATCATGAACCTATATGAAACTGTTGTAGCAGCTACAACCACCCTCCAAAATTTTTCCTTAGCCTGCTTTGGACCCTTCCTACCAACTTTACACAACACTTTGTCTCGCTTCGTCAAGTACTCAAGCTTTAGTGTTTTCCTCGCACAAAGCCAGCCTATCGATCACAGTTGATCCATTCCCCTCATAGGCTACTCACACGGACTTGGTCTAGTTACAGGCTGAGCAAATTCCCCTTGAAAATTGCGCATTTTTGGAGGGAAACCAGCCTTCCCTCCAAGAATTGTGCAATCATGTCTCACAGCCTATTGGGCTCCAGGATTGCTCAATCCTGCCAGCTAACCCTCCCAGTAGGATTTGCGCAAATTTTCCCAGCAGCAGGCTGTTCAGCCTAGGATTTACGAAAATATAGGCAGTAGTCAGTTGCCCTGCCTAGAAATTGCACAAATCTCCTGGGCAACCAACCCATCTCCTAGCCATAAATGCACATTTTTCTCCAGTAGTCAAGCAGTCTCTTGCATGTGTAGCTGAGTTGACCGGTTCCCTCCGGGACCGAGCAAAACAAACTTGCATGCATGGGCTGATTCTCCCAAGCCAAGATGCACAGGCATCCCTTGTTTCAAGTATCTATTTTTAGCATTTGGAGGTTACATGCAAGGAGAAATTCCAAAAGCTCCCACCAAGTGTCTCTTCCCCTATATTCGTGGCATTCTCATAACAACCTCGATGTTATGAAAACTCATCAACCGAACGCTGTAGAGCTCATTCCTCACATCAACCTTGCAGCTCTGACATCCCACACAACATCTAGGAGAAGTCGGCACATTGAGCTCAGTTTTTTTGGGGTAAGCCCGCTTCCCATGCCTTGTGCTGCATTTTTGTCGCTTTTCATGTTTTCGCTTGTGGGAGTAACTTTTGATTGATTTCTTTGAATGCTTTCTACCATTTACCTATATAATAGCCTTTTCTAGCTCTGTTTCAGTTTTCATTGCTATCTGACTACTATCGCATGCATGAAGCTGTTTTGCACGGACGTTCGCCCAATCGGCGAACTGCCTCACCCACATGCATGTTGATCGGTTTGTTGAATATTTCATTCATGGTTTGCATGCATTGTTAATCAATTTTGGTATGACTTAGTGTCACCATGCACTCACTCACTTACTTGCTTTCAGTTTCCTGTCGGTGAGTCGAGCCAACCTTGGCCCGGGCACTGCCTTCACCAAGGTTGCATTACGCAATCTGGGAAAGGAAGGCTCACCTTCCTCTCCAAATTTGCACATTTCTGGAGGACAATGGCTACTTGGCCCAAGAAATTGCACAAATCTGTCCCTAGGCCAGCAGTCCTTCCTAGCTGGA
Organism: Pinus taeda; assembly: GCA_000404065.3. Classification (NCBI taxonomy): domain Eukaryota; kingdom Viridiplantae; phylum Streptophyta; class Pinopsida; order Pinales; family Pinaceae; genus Pinus; species Pinus taeda. The sequence continues at coordinate 34,541 of APFE030715775.1, read as the reverse complement.
ATTGCGCATTGCACAATCCTAGCAGTTAGCAACCAGATTGGACTATGCATTGCGCAGTTCCAGTAGTCAGTTAGTCTCCCAGTAGCCCAGACTGTGCCTTGTGCAGTCTTGGCAGTCGGTTTCCCAACCTCTGGGCTGAAATTGCGCAACCTTCATGATCATGTACCCAAGTACGTTGCGAGTCATTTCTCATGTTCATTTTGATTTTTGACTGACAGATTGCTTGCCATGAGTGTTTCCATGTCTCCAGGTATCCCAGTGATCCAGATCTTGGGAGGAGGCCCCTAAGATCTAAAATATTGGAATGGATCTTGGGGGGAGAGACCCTCAAGATTTGAAAGATTGAAAAGGATCTTGGGGTAGAGACCCCCAAGATATGAAAACTTGAATTGCCAAAAGAAAAAAGAGGAGAGTGCCAAAAAAAACAACACCACAGATTTTTTTTATTAAAACCCAATGATCTGGATTTAAACAGGGATGCAACAAATTATAGAGATAACCATATACACAAAGATGCAGCGGAAATAATACTTCATTTCATTACTATAAAATACTGAAATATGCTTACAACCAGAAATGGAAATAAACTAGCTAGGGCAATGGTAGCGTATATCTGAGAAGAAATGTGGCGGCTACATGCCTCTGAACCGTAAAGGCTACATTGTGGCGGACAATCTGTCCTTTTACAAAATGTGACTTGTTACTTATAGTATTTTTTAGTTACAATACCACGGGTCAATTCCATGGGTGAATGAATACCATGGGTGGTTTTTACAATACCACGGGCGGATGCCATTTACAATACCATGGGTAAATTCCATGGGTCGACGAATAATATGGGTGGATGAGTACCATGGGTTGATGCCATTTTCCATTCGGATCATTCCTCCCTCCTTAAGAAGCAATGGTCCCCATTGCATAAAGTTCCCTCTTGCAAAGCCTTTGTTGAATATGAAGAGCTATTGAAAATAAGGGTTTTATGTGGTTAACCCAAAACCCTGATAAACGAAGATCTGAGGATAGAGATGCCCTGTAATGCTTGTGACCAACTGTGATTCTGATAGTGTGCGGCCTAGCAAATGGACTTCGATGACAAGGATTTTATGCGGTTGACCCATAACCATGATGTTGGTTGCTGATGAAGTAGCAGGTGCCTACATAGCCTGGGGTGGGAGAGCACGTCTCCAAATAACCCAATACGAATGTTGCTATGTTGAAACTGATGAATGTGAAGCAGGTGCCTACTAAAGTGGGGTGGGAGGGCACGTCTCCAATGGGAACCCACTCCGAATGCTGCTCCAAAATTAAAATGGGCATAACTCAGTCAATATAACTCAGAATATTTATTATAACCTATTTTTGGAAGTAGAATGAACATTTTTCATCTTCCCATGAGTTGAAAATCCTTATCTGGACACTTTGAGATCTCAGATTCGCGCTGCAACAGTTCCGCTGTCACAAAAATTCTGATAAAATAAGTGATTTAAAATCAACGATATCTCCCACATCCGAATTCCAATTCGACCCATTTTTCTTTTGAAATTGGGTGATTTTTCGAGAGGAATACAGATCTGGTATTTGTTTTTGTAATTTTTGTACCAAATGTTGCAGATTTGATCTGCAAAGTCTTCGCCCAAAAAAATTCCTGCAAAAAAATGAAAGGAGAAAAATTCTTCCTGCTTGGCCCAAGAAAATGCTTTGTGGAGGATGTAGCACATGCCTGAAGTTTGTTGAATATTGCTGCAAAATTTGAAACTGAAATATGCATCAAACCCTCATTCCCATGGAATCATAACCTGCTCTAATACCACTAATCCGGATCTTGGGGGAGAGGCCCCAAGATCTGAAACTTGAATTGCCAGAAGAAAAATAGGAGAATGCCCAATAAATAAAACCACAAAGAAACTTTTTATTAAAACCCAATAATGTGGATTTAAACATGAATGCAACAAAATACAGAGGTAACCATAGAGACAGATATGCAACGGAAATAATACTTCATTTCATTAATGTAAAATATTAAAATATGCTTACAACTAGAAATGGAAATAAACCAGCTAGGGCAATGGTAGCTTATCTCTGAGAAGAGATGTGGTCACTACATGCCTCTGAACTGTAAAGGCTACATTGTGGCGGAAAATTTGTCCTTTTACAAAATGTGACTTGTTACTTATAG
>APFE030715775.1:0-22862 GCA_000404065.3 Pinus taeda | reverse complement strand
TGTAGATCTACTCTTGCAACTGCTCCGCAAGCATAAATTATTTGTTAAGATGTCCAAGTGTTCATTTGGCATGGAAGAAGTTGAGTATTTGGGCCACATTGTGGGGCGTGCAGGTGTCAAGGTGGACCCCAAAAAGATCTAGGTAATGCAGGATTGGCCTCAACCTAAGACCTTGAAGAGCCTGAGAGGATTTTTGGATCTCACAGGCTATTATCACAAATTTGTCCGCAATTATGGTCAAATAGTGAAGCCCCTCACTCAACTCCTGAAGAAAATTCATTCTTTTGGAATGAGGACGCACAACAGGCATTTACAGCTCTCAAAAATGCCATGTGTTCCACTCCAGTCTTAGCACTACCTGATATCACCAAATCTTTTGTCATTGAATGTGATGCTTCGGGTATAGGTATTGGGGCAGTCTTAATGTAGGAAGGTCGACCTTTGGCCTTCACAAGCCAACAACTAAGTGGGAATAATCTGGGCTAATCTACCTATGAGAAGGAAATGATGGCCATCTTACATGCAGTAGAGACCTGGCGACCTTACTTACTGGGGTGACGTTTCCAAATCCACACAGACCATCACAATCTTAAATATTTTTTGGAGCAACGCCTATCCTCCCCACAACAAAATAAATGGCTCGCCAAAATGCTGGGATATGATTATGAGATCATTTACAAAATAGGGCAAGAAAATAGTGTAGCAGATGCATTATCTCGCCAATTTGAGGAGGAAAGTACCTTGCTAGCAATTTCTCTTCCCATTCTAGAATGGATTGAAGAGGCTCACTGGGAATGGTTTTCACATCCTGGGCTCTCCCAACTCATTTATCAATTGCAAGCGGATCCAAATTCCACCAAGGGCTACTCGTGGCAGGATGAGATTCTTCGCTACAGGGACAGAGTCATAATATCACCAACATCCACCCTCAAACGTCGCATTTTGGCAGAATTGCACTCATCCCCCATTGTAGGACACTCAGGCTTTCAGAAGACGTATGCTCGCACTAGAAGATCATTTTTTTGGACAGGCATGAAAAAGGACATCCTTACTTTTGTAGCAGAATGCGATGTCTGTCAATGCCACAAAGGGGAGACCGTCAAAGCACCAGGCACATTACAACCGTTGCCCATCTCGACATCAAGATGGACGGAGGTTTCTATGGATTTCATTACAGGTCTTCCAAAGTCAGGAAACAAGTCAGTCATCATGGTGGTTGTGGACAGACTTTCGAAGTATGCTCATTTCTGCGCCCTACCCCACCCATTTACACCGACTTTGGTCGCTCAATCTTTTATGGATCAGATCTTCAAATTGCATGGCATGCCCACTTCTATTGTGTCCGATCGTTACCTGATCTTCACCAGTAATTTTTGGCAGGAACTCTTCAGGCTACAAGGCACCCAACTAAAACTCAGTACTTCCTATCATCCACAAATGGATGGTCAAACTGAAGCCGTCAACAAATGTTTGGAAACCTACCTTAGGTGTTTCACTTCAGAAAAGCAACATCTTTGGGTACAGTGGTTATCGTTGGCTGAATGGTGGTATAACACCAACTATCATGCCACCACCAAAATGACTTCCTATGAAGCAGTATATGGTCAACTCCCTCCTTCCCCTACTTCTTATATCAAGGGGTGCTCAAAGGTACAAGCAGTGGATCAACTCCTACAAAACCGTGCAACCATGCTTGCCCATCTTAGAGAGAATATTCATCAAGCTCAAAACTGCATGAAGCAATAGGTAGACCAGCATCACTCAGAGTGCCAATTTCAAGAAGGGGATCAGGTATTTTTGAGGCTGCAACCATATAAGCAAACATCACTTAAATACAAGGGTTGTCAGAAACTATCTCCAAAATTCTACAGATCATATCAAGTACTTCAGCGCATTGGAGAAGTAGCCTACAAGCTGGCTTTTCTGCCTACTGCAAAAATCCATCCAGTTTTCCATGTATCATGCCTCAAGAAAGTGATTGGGAACAATTGCAGAATTCAAACCAGTCTACCTGAATTGGATGAGGAAGGGTCAATCTGGCTCCAACCTGAACAGGTCCTAGACACACGAGAAAGGCCCCTGCGTGGCCGTGTGATTAGGGAAGTCCTCGTCAAGTGGAAAGACACCTCTTCGGAAGATGCAACTTGGGAACCAACCACTATTCTTCAGCAGTTTCCGCAGCTTCAACCTTGAGGACAAGGCTATTCTTACGAGGGAGGGCATGTTAGGGTCCCACCCTAACCCCCTTATTTATGTAGTGGGATCGAGTCATAGTAAAGAGTCAATAAAGCCCATATTAATAATTGTAAGTGGTTAACCCACAATTAATGATGGGACCACAGTTTGTTGCAAATGGGTCATGGTATTAGATAGATGGTATTAATAAAACCCATGGTATTGATCCATGGTATTGCATGTATGAGTCATATATAAAGGATAGAGACTCCCTATGAGGAGCATCGTGTCTTATTTTGTCATCGAGCTTTGCTCTATTGGAGGTTGCCCCCTCGAAGAGGCAAGTGAACATTGCTTTCTGAATAATAAAATACCTGCTCTTTTTACTCGCTATTCTATGTTCTGGGTATATTGCTTCACATATTTGGTATTTTGGTATCGTCTTGCAGGTTAAAGAGCATAACAGTCTCTTCCAAACCAATTATATATTTCATTGCATGATTATAATCTTCACTTTGGTTTCCAATAATAGATGTCTCCAATTTTTCTTCTCTCAACTTCAGTAAATGGAAAACAACTTTCTATTGGATTTTTTGACATATAATTATGTCTATAATTGTCTGTCATACATTGAGTCATTTCACTCACAATTGGTTCTTTCTTAGTTCCTTCAATATATAAATCACCATCAACACACAATTAGTTGGATATATAAACAAATAAAAATGCATAACCCAATGTACAATAATTAGCAAAACAAACATATACCTACAAATATGTGTTTTTTGTCTCACAACCCACCTCAACCCAAAAAGTATCGAGCCTTCACAAGATTTCTTGCTTTCTTTGCTCTTGTACTATTTTCTAAATACTCTTCAACATGCATACTTTCATTCAAATCTTTCCACTGTTTGGGATTCAAGTTTCTCTCCCTATCTTCTCCATCCAAGATTAATTTATGCCTAAAGTAATTCATTGAAATTCTCATTCTCTGCTTGTAATATTTAATGGAAATTCTTCCACAACTAGTATCAAAAGCATTTTCCATTTGTTGGATCACTTTTTCAACATTTTTTGGATTTTGATTTGATAACATCTGAATGAGATCTTATTCTTGTGCTCAACATGAAATATTTAGTCTAGTAGGTTGGTCGTCTTTTACCTCGATCAAGTAAGCCTTATTCCCTTCTAATTTTATTTCTTTGGTTTGCATTTTTTTGGACCTATACATGCCTTGAATAATTTTTTGTCTTTTTGATGGAAATTGATGCATGTTTAGAACTAATATTGTGTGATGAAAAGGCACTCATACTTGTGGATGCAGAAGGTGCACTAGCTCCTAGGACCTTGCTTGGATGATATGTATTTGTTATTTTTTCTATGGTGTAAGGTTGAACATGTTTCTCCTTTTACATAACACATGTAGCACTAGGTGACACAAAAATATCCTTAGATGTGCATTCACATCTTTTCTTTAATTTTAAATAAAGTTCTTGCAAGCTTGCTTCTCCATAATATACCATGTTTTCATGAATACCTCATAAAATATAATTTAATATATTGGGAATATGATCATTAGTATCATCAACTTCATCTCCATGTATTGATCTACCAAGGCATCGAATTTTATGAGTTGGTAGCGACATGTCTTTGATTTATTTTTGTTTCTTCTCATTTTCTATAGAATCCAAATTTTCCCTATAAAACAAAAAACTTGTCAAATTATAATGAAAATCATATATGGTCTACATTATCAACTAGATTATATACAAATTTCTTGAAATATGCATAGAAGTGAAAAGTAACAAGGAGTAAGTACTTACTTATTTTCCAAACCAATAGATGACAAATATTCTTCATTTTTTTCAATGTGATCTTTACGAACACTCTTGTATTCTATCACATTTTTGTCATTGCTAGGGTCACTTCTATGTTTCAATCACTTGTTCTTCATAGCCTTTATGTCCTACATTTCACATTAAAAGGAATTATTATCATAACAAAATAGTATACTTTGAAGAAACTATTTGTAGAGGCATGAGGTCACCTACAACATGAAAGGTTAGATATAAAAGATATGATGGTGGCAGTATTAAAGGTAGAAATTTTCTCAATAGGGATAGAAATTTTTTTAGAATGTAAAGACAAAAATTATGAATAGTAAATGTTACCTACAACCATCATCTTCAGGAACAAGCAATAAACATAGATTTCAAGTAGTCCTATAGGTGTTTCAATGATAAATTCTTTCATCCCTTTCAATAGCAAGATCTCATCAACTCAGAGAGATTCCATGGTAGTTTTGTAGCAGTGATTAGGACTAGTAGTATTTTAGGTCCTCCTACAGGTGGATTTAGGCATGATGTATAAAAATGTACATAAAAACACTTTTCTTAAAGGCCTGGAATCAAGAGACACATTCCAACAACCAAAAAATACGCTTAATGGTACAATATCATAGCCATGTTGGTGGAAAATTGATTTGTGTTGATGGAACAAGTAAATATCCATTCTACGATGAATATGAAATCCATAACAAGAAAAAGAGAACAAGCGTAGCCCATTTTCAAGCCTAATACTAACACAACATAATTACTAATCAAATAGGAACTTGACCAAGTCCTCTCTTTTTAGAGGTAGCAAAAAATCACCCGATTTTGAAAAGTGTTGATTTAGAATACATTTTGTTTATTCTTTAAGTATTAAATATGCACATTTTTTTAAATGTTAGTGATTTTCATGCCAATTTTGAAAAGTGTTGATGCAACATCAACCCCTTTTTTTGGGGCTTATTTTCGACACTTTAAATTTTCTTATATATTAAGTATGGATTTTTTTTTTCTAGATGTTGTTGATTTTCAAGGGGCTTTTAAAAACATGCTATTTTATTTTATTTATTTATTTTTAGGGCATATTTTTGACACTTCATTTTTTTTTAATTCTTAAGTATGCACTTTTTTTTTGCTGAAGCAAGAGTTGTACCTTCTATTTAATTGAATCGGAAAAACAAATTACATAAATTACAACAGTCCCATAGGATCTGTGGGCCAAAGAAATAAATATCCGCTTAAAGCCTAGGGCACTGAGCTAGGGGCCCACAAACAAAACTACAAGACCCTCAAAATACAAACAAAATCCGAGACCATTTGATCCACCCATAGAGATCAAACGGATGAGGCTCATATTGGGGCGAAAAAATTCATACACTTTAAAACTAGAATTGAACCCAATGAGGAAATAGGGACCACTCTATAAGGATTTTGGGCCCAAATGGGGGGATAACCCGCGAGCATGTAGTCCGCCCGAAATCCACCGATTCCCACCTTGAAGCGAAACAAGCACGGAAGATAACACCTCACTCGGACTTGCATACTTTTCCTTGACCGTCGATTCTCCTCTCTAGATCCAAAGGTGGAGGATAATATCACAAGACCTAAAAGCACGGAGAATTACCGCGTGATAAACGACCTGGACCCACCAACATGCATGCTTATTCTTGACCGTGCATTCACCTCGCTTGATCCTATGGCTGAGGATCATATCACACGAGCCAAAAGCACTGAGAATTACCACATGATGAGGGTGGTATTCTCTCCCCTCCCTTAGCCACGTGTTGCTTGGTGAGTGGAACCGCTCCCAACTCCAAAATACCACTTTCGGCTTGAAGGGCATGCGAAAAACCAGAAACCACCCTGAGAGTGGTATTGCCTCCACAGAAAGTAATGCGAGTGTTTTGAGTCTGCCGAGAAAGCCTCAACTTTGGCCCCTCGTACCATTCCATCTCGTTGGGTGCATGAACCAAAGGAAGGTGAAAATGCAACCGTCCAGCCATCCATCCGAGAAACATCGTCTACTAAGCAGCTTCCATCCGAGACTTCTGGTTTTGTGCTTACCTGGGTTGGGGAGGCAGACAGAGACCTGCATCCCAAATATGACCTCACTTCTGAAATGACACTTCATAATGAATCCAAATCAACTAGATCTCATCTTTGTGGCTCTATTTCGAAACATCATTCTGTCCTCATTCACCTGATCGAGGCAATGCTCCCTTAATCTATTCTGAGGCATCTCTTTCCAACTCATCTTGACTCTGCTATTGGTGCAGAGCACCCCTTGATTGGCCAAAATGTCTGACAATTTATTTGTCGTCCTTCACACATGAGTAAAACTCACGATACGTAGGCATAGGAGGTGAAACTGAATCCTTTGAAAGACCTGAAGTAAAATCCAATGTTTTGAGACTTTTTCCGGTTCCATGCCACAACAGATTCTCTTGAATGAGTTAATGATTAACTCACAATCAACTTCAATTATTATATTCTGGAGTTTATCCTGCTTCAAGAATTCTAAACATTGCTCAAGTGCCATTAATTCCACCATATTGTTAGTAACTCTTCCCAAATGGCAATGGAAAATAAAAAGGATGCAACCATTTTCATCCCTTAACACCCCTCCAAAACCAGCAATATTCGGGTTGCCTTTTGAGGCCCCATCAATGTTGTATTTCAAAAAACCCTGAGGGGGAGGATGCCAGTAATCCTGTTTATTGTCCAGTTTCATTACCTTCCTATCCAAGCCCCGTGGAATAAGCCCCTACATACCCAACTGAAGAAGTATCTGCATTTTAGCTTCTGAAGGTGGATTCTTTCGGGAAGTTTGCACTAAAGTACCTACCATCTCCTTAAGCTGTCTTAAGGTTTGCTAAAAAATGTGTTGGGAGGAGCTTTTTTCATTTTTGAAGATTCTGTTGTTCCTTTCTTTCCAGACATTCCATATTATGAAGCTTGGCATTAAAGCCCAAGCTGAGTGAATAAATTCATAATTAGAGAAGTTTCGTCTCCAGTTATTTAGGGTGTTGATAATGCTTCCTTTGTCCTTGCATGTCTGTTGGAAAATTGTGGCAAAATTATCCCACAACGTGGAGGTGAAAATGAAATTATTGAGAAGGTGCTCCATTGTTTCCTCTTGGGCTTCACAGAGTTGGCATATAGAAGGTCCCAAAACACCCCTCTTCCGAATGTTTTCCCAAGTCATAATTTTCTTATGATGAACTAACCACATGAAAAGTTTGATTTTCATCCATCCTTGATGCCTCCATAGGTTCTGCCAAACCCTGTTTGGTACATTGGAGTCCAGTTCAAGGATTATTCGCTTTGCCTCCTTAATATTGAAGGTACCTTCATTATTGTTGCCCTATCTAAGTTGGTCATGCCCCTCTGAAACTAAAATTTTCCTTTGTTCCAACATTATCAGAAGTGCCTCAACTTTTGCTTTCAAGGGGCTATCATCCCTGTAGTCTATATTTTTCCAGTTTCTCCATTTTCCTTCACTATTGATTTGATCCTAAGAATCTTTTATATTAAGTAACCCTTTGGTATCTGTTTCTTTCTTGAGGTCCAGAAATTCCTCTCTTAACAGTGTAGGTTCTTGTTTCCATTTATCCTCCCAAAACAAAGCAAGATCACCCTCTCTAATTTCCAAAAGCTATTTTTTTGTACTAAGCCTCTATTCTCCCAGGCCTTATTCCATATGTGGGAGCCTTTTATGATGCCATTCATCCTTATGTGATCATTATCTTACCAAGTGCTGGCATATTTTTCTTTCCAAATACTAGCCCGTTGAGCCTTTGGATCTTTTACCCAACGCCACCATAATTTTGCCCCTAAAACTTTACTTAGTGATTCTGGATCATCCAAACCAAGACCCCCATGGTTTCTAGGTTTTCATATCTTATCCCAGGCTACCAAGGCCCATTTCTTTCTCTCCTCCCCCTTACCCCAAAGAAAGTCTCTTTGAATGGTTCTAAATTGTTACAAAACTCCTTTTGGAGCTGGAAGGGCTGATAGGATGAAGATAGGGATAGATTGAAGTACAAATTTTGTAAGAACCAACCGACCATCCAAGTTCAAAGATCTAATAGTCCATTTACTGATTTTATCCTGTGTCTTATTAATCACCGGCTCCAAAATGTTCTTGTGCAAAGGTTTATTAGTCAGAGGAACTCCCAAGTATTTGGAAGGAAGGACATCCTTTTGAAAGTCCAAAATTCTGGAGATATTCTCAGAATAACAATATTAGTATTAAAGAAAAAAATATTAGATTTGGAGAGATTTACTTCCATACCTGTAGCCATGGCAAAGTTACACATGATTTTTTTATAAGCTAGTGCTTCTTTGACCGTGGGGATTCCCTGCAACATAGTATCACCAAAAAATTGATGATGGGTCAAAGCCTATCCAGTCTCAGAAAGTTGGAGACCCTTGATGTTACCAACTTCTTTTGCATGCTTGATAGTCTGACCAAGTCCTTCCATCATGAGGATAAAGAGAAAGGGAGAGAGTAGATTTCCCTATCTGAGGCCTCTTGAAGGAGAAAAAGTCTTGGAAGGAGAACCATTAACAAGAATTGAAAAGCTAGAAGAAGTTACTAGGGCCATAACCCATCTTACATAGTTATGATCAAATCCAAAGGCAATAAGGACCTTCCTAATATAGGTCCAATTCAAATTATCGTAAGCTTTGGCTAGGTCCAATTGCATAATCATTCCGGCCTTCCTATTGCTTAACAATGAATGCACCACCTCATGTACTTGAATGATGTTATTGAGAATTTGTCTGCCCTCCACATAACCTGATTGCTCCACAAAAACTAGAGTAGGAAGAAGGGGTTTGAGTCTATTGGAAACAACTTTGGATATTATCTTTTACACCACATTGCATAAAGCTATGGGTCTAAACCTGTCTGGAGTCTGAGAATTGTCCTGTTTGGGGATCAGGGAGATGAAGGAAGTATTGAGCACCTTCAAAATGGTTTCCTTCATCCTGGAATCCTCCACTACATTCAGGATATCTTATTTAACAATGTTCCAACAAGATTTAAAGAAATCCATATTGAAACCATTAGGGCCTGGCACTTTACCATTCTGCATTTATTTGATGACCTCTCTAGCCTCCTCTTCAGTCACTGGCCTATTAAGATTGAAATTATCCTCTCTGGTTACAAGCCTAGGTATATGCCTTGTTAAGTCCTCGATAAAATGATCTCTGTCTGAAATGGTTTCCTTTGCTATACCTCGAAAGTGCTGAACTAACACAGTTTCTATATCTTCATGGGAATGAAGAAGCTGACCTCCCTTGTCCTTGATTGAAGAGATCCTATTATGAGATCTGTTCGCCAAGGTTGATTTGTGGAAAAATCTAGTGTTTCACTCCCCTTCTTTTAGCCATTGAACTCCAGATTTTTGTCTCCAAAATATGTCCTCTTGTTTACATAAATTCTCCCAGTCTTGATGATGTTTGGTGACTTGATCATTTCTGAATATATCAAAGCCATTTGCGATAAGGGCTTGATTGAGTTCCTGCATTTTGTCTTCAACAAGTTTTTTCTCTTCAAAAATATTGCCAAAATCATTCTTGTTCCAGTCTTTAAGTCTGAGCTTGATGTGATTTAGTCTTTTGTGTAGAAGAAACATTCTTGTAACCTAAATATGTAGATCTTTTGTCCACGATTTTGCAATGTTGCTGATGAAATCTGGGTGGGCGAGCCAGATATTCTCAAATCTAAAAGGTTTGTTCTTGGGGGTACCAATGCCCTGAACCTCAAATTGTACAGGCCAATTGTCCGAGCCTCCAAAGGGGAGAATTCTCATTGTCATTTCCTTGTCAATGAGCATAAGGTCCTTTGAGATTATGAATCTGTCTAACTTTGAGGCTACTTGAGACTCCCCTCCTCTTTTATTGTTCCAAGTAAAGAGGCCATTACTCATCTCAGTGTCAACTAACTTCATATTATCTATAAAATTTTGAAATGCTATAGCGTCTTTGCTTAAAGTTCTGGTTCCCGCTTTTTGCTCCGAAAGTGATTTGATCATGTTGAAGTCCCCACCCATGATCCATGGTACTCCTGCATGTCTATCTCTTAGGTCCACAAGAGAATCTAGAAACCTGAGTTTATCATCCAGTCTTTGGGGGCCATAAACATTCGTGACCAGATAAGTCTCCCTATCTCCCACAGGCTGAATAACCACTGATAAATAGTTCCTAGATGGCTCAGCATCTATTATACCAATATTTTGGGGGTTCCAAAGAGTGAGTATGCCTCTTGCTATATTATCTACTTTGACTTCTAGAAACTCAAATTTATTGAGCCATTTGCTGTGAATTTCTTTTATTTTTTGAATGGAACATTTGGTTTCCTGGATAAAGATCATATCCGGAGCTTCTTGTTTCATTCTATTGCTAAGCATTCTTTGTTTTCTTTTACTACCTAGACCTCTGATATTCCAAGATGTGAACTTCATTATGAAATATTTGTAAAGTAGTAGCTGGTTAGGTCTTTCATCTTACTTGAATCTATCATTAGCTTTCCACATTCCATCAATAATTCATTCTGCTTTTTTTTGCCTCTTTTCTTTCCTGGGTTTCTAGGAGCTAATCCTGGTGTGGTTTTCATAGTTTTCACACCTTCTTTGCCTTGCCTTTCATTGTTTCTTTGCCTTTCCAGCCTTTTATCTTGAGTTTTCCATAGGAACAACTGTTGTACTCTGTTGAACTCTTCTTGAGGTAGTGAGTCTAACCCTCCCATGGTCCCCTGTTTCAAGAACCCTTCTAGATCTAGGTGTTCTCTATCAAGAATCTCCTACAATTCATGATCCTCCATTTCCCTCTCACTCTAGGTCATTTCTTGGTCCATTTCCAGTTCTCCATCACTCAACATAGTCTCTTTCTGTTTATTAATATCCTATGTTTGTTCACTATCTTCTTCTCTCTCCTTCTCCCCTGGGATTCCTTCCATTACCTGATCTACCTTAGTTATCTCTTCCTCTTCTTCGTGTACTTGGAACCTATTCAGACTGGCCTCTTGCCCTTCTGTTTGATGTTGCTTTGGCCCCCTTTTGCCCCCTTTTCCTCTATATCCCACTTTGTGAAAGTTTTCAGTGTCTTTCATTGTGGTAGCTTTACTTTTGTTCTCTATTTTACTAAGAGGGCAGTCTCTAAATATGTGCCCATGCTCATGGCACCTGCGACATCTGAAAGGAATATGTTCATAATCTACTGTTTGCACCCATTCTTCATCAAAAACTTCCAAGATGACCTCATTCGGTAGAGCTCCAGAGAGATCCATCTCCACACATATTCGTGCGAAGGATGTATATTTTCCCCTTCTAGTGGCCTCATAAGCTTTGACAAAATTCCCTAATTTTTTTCCTATGGTAGATAACAATTCCGTTTGCCAGTAATCAAGAGGTAGGGAGTAGAGTCTTACACAGGCCGGGACCAAAGTGAAAGTCTCTCGCTCTGGGACAAAATTCGTCATCCACAGTCGCATGTAGAGGCCTGCTTTTGCATAGAAGTAGGGCCCTCCTTCAAACACCGTGTCTTTGTCCTCAATATTTGTAACCACAGTGAAGAAACCCTTTTAACCAAGATGTAGGTCTATGTTTCCTTTTAGTTTCCAGTGGTATTTAATCCATGCTTGTAGTGCCTTTTCAGTGGGCCATAATCCCATGAATTTACAAATGATAGCATAGGTCCACATGTGGTCCCTGTGCGCCTGCAGATCAGGATCATTTAAAACTACTCTGGGTGTAACCTCAGCCTTGGATTTACATGGCCCCTTTTGCGCTTTGTTTTCTGCTCCCTATTTCTTGTCCTCTTCCTCATTTTCTTTTGTTCTCTTGTCCTCCCTTGTTTTGTTTAAATCCTGATCCTCTTCCATGTTCCTTTTTCCTTCCCTTGAAGGACCTTTGGCAGCTTCTATTGGTTTCTTACCTCGGCTGGCCATGACCTGCCTATAGGAGGGAGTGGAGCTCCCCCCTTTACACCCCTCCATGGAGTTCAACACTTGCAGAAGCTTGAAACCCTAGCTCTTCTTTATCTTACAAATGGGATTGTTCATTAAGAAAAACATGTTTTTCTATGCACCTTTTTAAATGTTTGTTATTTAACCATTTAAATTAAAAAAAAAATTCAAATAAAAAAAAATTGTATAAAAAATCAGAAAAATTTAAAAAAACTTTAAAAAATAACAAAAATAAACTCATAAAATGATGAAAAATTCAACATAAAAAACAATATAAAACAAAAAAGTATTAAAAAAGACTCCAAAAAAAAAAAAAAAAAAGGAAAAATTAAAACAAATTTATATATGAATTAGCCTGCCACCCGTTCCCTGCCACCAAGGGGTTGCACCCTTGGTGGGGGTGGGAGGACGATTCCCATAATCAGCTTGCCACCCCTGCACAACCACCAAGGGTTTGCAGGCTAGGTTGGGAACCCCTGCCCAACAGCCAATGGACATCAAGCGAGCGCCTGCTCTGGCCTGTGACCCTTGGTGGCTTGGAAGGGGTGGCAAACTGACTTCCACCCACACCTAGCTTCCAAGGGGCCACATCCAAGGGTGCCTACCCTAGCCTGCAATCCCTTGGCGACTAGGAAAGGGTGGCAAGAGCGCCATGCCAACCATGCCTAACTCGAAGGGGCTATGGGCCAGGGCAACTACCTTGGCTTGTGTGCCCCCAGTGCCTAGGCGAGGGTAGTAGGATTGGCGTGGGTGGTCTTGCGACCCATGCTCGACCACCAATGGGTCGTGATCTAGGCCAACGCTCTAGTACATGACCCCTTTGTAGGTAGGTAGACATGGAATGTTGATTACGAGAATTGGCTTGCCAATCCTGCTTGGTCGAAAAGGAACCATGGGCCTGGGTGGGCCACCTGTAGCCTTGCAACCCCCTGGCAAGCGGGGGGCCGATTCTAGAATCAGCCTACCACGCCCACCCAATTGCAAAGGGGTGCCCTCGCTCGCAACCCATTAACGAATGGGCTGGGGTGGCGGACTGATTCTAGGAATCAACCTGCCAACCCCGCTCAACTGCCAAGGGGAAGTGGGCCAGTGTGGTAGGTAGGTTGCATGGCCAGGGGTGGTAGGATGATTCTGGGAATCATCCTGCCAACCCCGCTCAACTGCCAAGGGGAAGTGGTCTAGTGTGGCGGCTAGGGTGCACGGCCAGGGCCAGGGGTGGCAGGCTAATTCACACAAACACACACACACACACATATATATTAATTTTTCTTTTATTTTTACATTTAAATTTTTATTTTTGCAATGTTTTAATTTTATTTATTTTTACTTATTATTTTATTTTTTGGTTATGATTTAATTTTAGTTTTTAATTTTGTTTTGTTTAGTTTTTATTTATTTATTTATTCCTTTAGGGGTTGTGTCAATGTTCGACTAGCAACCCGACCCCAATATGTGTCAATTCGATAATTGATTTTTCAGTTTTCATTATAATGAATCAAGTTTTTTGGCACTATGTGTCAATTTCATGGTTGATTTTTAGGTTTTCATTGCAATGGGTCGAGTTCACCCACACTCCATATCAATTTGATGGTTGATTTTAAAACTTTCATTGCAACATGTCAAGTTGTCTTAGGCTAAGCTTTTAAAATAGTTATACTTTTAGCATTTAAAAAGAAATTACTCTTGGTATAATGACTCTTTCATTCAAGGGTTTTATTTTTTTTAAATAGTCATAGTTTTTCCATAATGCCATGGTTGAAATACGTTGAAAGCTTAAGTTTTTTTGAGTCGTGATATTTTATCTTTAATGTTATGGTTGAAAATAGTTATAAGTATTTTATCTTTAACATCGTGACATAAAATTGTTGGATTTTAAGGGTTTTCAGAGACATCATATTTTATATTTAACGTCATGCTTGAAATTGTTGGAATTTTAAGGTTTTTCAGAGTCATGATATTTTATCTTTAACACCATTGCTAAAAAATGTTGAAATTTTACCCCACCAAAAAAAATACGTTGTTCCAACATCAACACTTTTCGTTTGGAATGTGTTTTTTATGCAAAAAAAATTGGTTTTCATTGTCACTTTTTAAAAAAATGTTGAAAAATTACCCTTAAAAAAAACATCGTTACAATATACACACTTTTCGTTTTTAGGTTGTTTTTCATGTTTTTCTGGGGTTTTTTGTTGTTTTTGGAGTTCTCGTTTTGAGGTCACAAATCCCATTTGATGGGTAACTTTGTTACACATGTTCATCATACATACACTAAATTCAAATATTTCATCATAAAATATGATAAAATACTCCCAAATTAATAGTACATTTAATTCATTTGTAAACTACAAATGGATACATAATTGGTTGGTTCAATAGATGTTTTTCTCATGATGCTTAAGTTTAAGGGTTTTCAAAAGGTAAATACCATAGAAAGAAAATAAAATAGGTCAATTATGGTGCCCATGATACACCCCAGTTGAACGGTTGTACACCGCTTTTGCAACAAAAAGAACAGGAAAGAAAAACATGAATTTACTTAAAGAACTCACATCTGTTCACAATGCATAAATTTAGGATCTTGGGTTAATGGTCTATGCATTAATGGTATCTACTTCTCTATTAATAAAAAAGAAGCACCATAATGGAATCCATCTTTCTAAATCAAGTACATAATGTCTTTGAAATTCCAAAATCATATTGTATGGACATCGTAAGGAATCATCCTAGATTTATGAATTCACTTGGGTTCACACCCCACAAATTACCACATCTACCTCTTGCCAGCTGATTTGATTGACCTATGTCCATTTTTTTTATAGGATTAAAGGAAAATCCCCACTAGATCAATGAGTATCATTCCCTTCCCAACAACTATCCCTTCCCAAAATCTATCAAGTTATACACCAAGTGCTTTGATCTTACCACCACACCCATCATATCCTCATATGGGTGCACCAAAAACTTCCTCATCAATTCCCAAATCATTCCCTACATGTTGGAAACTCCCTTTGGGATAGTGGTACTATTGTATGAGGCTCAAACCATTAGATTCAAGGCATGTTTCATTTGCATGAAATTTTAAAGAGAAATCTGCATGCATGATATCAAATATATATAGGTATAATATTTCCTATCAATGTTTAATAAAATGCTACTTTATCCCATGGCCAAAACAATAAAAATCCATTTGTATCATAAAAATTTATTCCATAAAGTTAATGTGACAAATCATCATCGCGATCATTTACATTTCCATTAGGTTTCACAATCTTGATCACTTGTGTATGCATCTGCTTGACTTTCTTCAATGTCCTCATAAAATACATTGTCCTGAACATGAATTGCATTCTCTATCTCAATATCTTCATTAGGAATCAAAGTTTCTTCTTTAAATACTCTATTTCAATATTCAACTTCTTTTTCCAATGTTTCTTTTAAACTATTACATTTCCAATTAACTATTATATCAACATATTCCATGAATTTCCTTTTTGAATGAGGCTATGTTTGAATGAAATATTGTTGGGTGTGGAGCATGATTATGTTATTTATTTTTTAATCCATGGTGAGATCCCAGTCCCTAACGAGGAGGATATGGGGGGCACCGATGCAAAAATTAGATGAAAAATTTCCTTGTAAAATATTGTAATTTTGTACTCAATTTGGGTCATTCATTAACTTAGTGGAAGATTGGATGGTAGAAGTTATGTTACTTTAGGGATTTTTTTCCCTAGAAGGAAACCCTTAGTTTATATGAGGGAATTGTATTGTGGTTGTGTATTATTATTATATGTGAGAAAGAGAGAGGAGACTTTGTGAGAGAAAAGAGGAAGTTACAGAAAATTTGTTGTAGGTTATATCTCTTCATTTTGTTGGATAATATAAAAGGAAGATTGGTTGTTTTGTCTGTGGACATAGCCCAAATTGGGCGAACCATGGTATATATATATATATATATATAATATATATATATAATATATAATATATATTATATTCCATAATATTTATGTGTTTCCATTGTTTTTTTATTTATTTACTGACACATACAACAATCTTGGGCTTGTTACATCATCAATTAAAAATGACTAGTTTCTTTGAACAGGGGAAACATATGGCTCCTTGGTTTTCAATAAAATTTGATGTGTATTTGCACATACAAGTCCATACTCACCATGTCATATTGTAGATGGTTTGATCCATTTACATTTTAGTAATATATGACTAGTTTCACCATACTCAACTTGAAATATTTCTTGTATGAATCCAACATAAAAGTTTTTCTCAATGTCGTGATGAAATTCAATATTTACAATACAATCACAAATTTGCTTTCCTATGTCCCTTTCTTCTACTCTTAAATGGGCCACATCCAAAATAAATAAGAAGCCCATGTACTTGGAGGGTGTGAAAGCTCAATTTCCTTGCTCATTATATCTTTACCTTATTGTTGTGCATCATTAATTACATCAACAATCCAATCATCAAATTTTGAAAAAGAACCAACTCTAATGTTCAAATCCTGAAGTGTACTCTTTCGAGATTGACGCTTCTATATTTGAAACTCTTCGTATTTTCTAAATATAATATGACCATACAAGATAGTACAAATGATAATAGTTTAAGTATTAAATGAAATTAAATAAATAAATTTTCATATAATTAATATTTCACCTGTGCCATTTATTGAATGAGGATGTGTTCTGAAGAACATAGGCATGTATTGCAATTCTTTCCTCATTTCATAGCTTGAAGTGACATCCATTTCCTTCTAATACTTCACTTGCAACTCTCTCATATTCATCATCATCCCATACATGTCAATTGACATCACTAAAATCCTTCATATATTATGTGCAAAATCCTATGGTATCGTGCTTTAAATATCCCTGACATATGCTACCATCTTGTTTTGCCTTATTACGAACAATTTTTTTTCTTCAGAACCTTATTTATCATTCTATAGGATACATCCATCTCATTCTTATTGGACCACAATGCCCTAGTTCATGTTTTAGATGTACAAGAACATGCACATAAATATTGAATATCGCTGGTGGAAATTCTCGTTCCATTAAGCAGAGGACTTCAACAACCTCCCCCCTCAAATTATCAAATTTTGAAGCATCTAACACATGCAAACTCATTCTCTTTAATATAAGGCCCAACCTTATAATTTCCAACCTTGTCCCCTTTTCCAAGCTTGATATGACAACAATAGGTAAAATATCCTCAATTATGACATGATAATCATGGGTCTTGAGCACTATTAAGCTATTATTGTCAATTTGGCTTCTAGCATTACTACTTACATATCCAGTAGGAAACCGAGTTTAGGACATCAACTTTAAGAATTGTGCACATTGTTTCTTTGTCCACGCATAAGGAGGAATATGTTTTCTATATTTTCCATCACCATAGTTTTCAACCCAAACATTTTGATGAATCTTTAGTTCTTGAAGCTATAGTCATGATGAAATTGTATCATATGCACCAAAAAGAGTTTCTATAATAACAAAATCTATGCTTTTCTTGGTATGCATAAAGTCAACAATATGCCTAATGAGTATACGCTTAAAGTATGGAAACTTATAGAATATGCACACTCTTTTTGCACGAATGTCATCATTAAGTAGATCATTTTTACTACCATGAATTCCACCATTTTCAATGAACTATATTTTTTTTCTCCATTCTCAATAATGTAGTCACTTGTTATTACCAATGGTGCTTCAATATTCTCTTCCTAACCATTGAAACATGAATTTTGACAATGATATGGATGCACCATTTTAAGGTAAGCATGGTGTCAACAATAAATATGCTTATGCAAACTACTTGACTGCCTCACAAAACCCTTGAAGATTCAATCTAGACATCCATGGTATCAATGAATATTGAGACTAGTTAAAGTGCCATATGAAGGAAGATCATGTATTGTAAACAATAAAAAATCTCTTAAAGTGAATTAGATTGAATTACCATCCCTTAAAATTTGAATTGCTTCAATTCCTTTCTAGAATTCTAATAGATAATCAAACAATGACTCTAAATGAACATCAATGGTATATGAAGTCACACTTTTTCTCCCTAGTATAATCAATGACAACATCAATAAAAATGGTTTGGTTTCTAACCATGGAGGAAAATTATATTTTATTAGAAACACTGGCCAAGTTAACCATTTAGTTCTCTGATCTGAGAAAGGTTTCACCCCATATAGAGCTAAACCCAACCTTTTATTATGAGGATATTATGAAAAATCAGGTGATCTTATCAAATTCCTTCCATATCTTAGAATCAACCACAAATTGTTGCAGTGATCTTATTTTAGGCATGACATTGCATGAGATCAACAATGCCTCGACATTTATACATTTGAAATAGTTGTGGGATTAGCTAAAAGTGGCAAAGAACCTTTCTAGGGCCGAACTTGATTTCAACCCTGCTCTATACCTCCCTTCTTTACATTTTGGACATTTAATATCACTTGTAATATTTTTTTGAAATAATGCAGAACCATTTAGACATGTGTGGATGTTTTCATACCATAATCCTAGCTTAGTGATTTTCACTTTACATGTTTCCCTTTTGTTGGTAATGTGGATTCATGTGGTAACAACTAATGTAACAATTCCAATAACTCATCAACACTCACGTTCATCCAACCATGTACTTCTTGCATGCAACTAATTAGAAGGTTTGTTGTCAAAAGACAAGTTGCAAGTACCATACATAGGTTTTGAAGCATCCTCCATTAACTTATGCCATTCATCCTTGAAACCCTCATTCAACATTTTATCAAATTCAATCCATTCATCAAATGTTCATGCTTCTTCATTTGTGTTTGTTGCCTCTTCATTTATGTTTTGGGCCTCTATATATCTCATGCTATGTAATTCTATCATGTTTGGATAACCATTTTGAGGGAAATGGCTTATACTGTTATGGCCATATTTTATCTTATGTTGAAAAATCACACTTTTTTTCTCATTTTTCCACCACGACAATCATTACAAAGGCATGCATATTTAAACAAGCTCTTCTCATCAACTATTTTCTCATCATGTGAATGGTATTTATCCCGTGTCAATTGGATGTTGGTTGACCTTAAATTTTCTACTTTCAAATACAAAAATGATATGTTAACTCTTTAATTTCAACTCTTTTCAAAATTGTGGTAGTAAAAGAGAAGTCTCGGATCCCAATTGAGTACACATGTCATATTTGTGAAAACTTTCTATAAAAACATATGGGAAGAGAAGGATAACACATTTTTTAATAGTGTGAAGACACCCATACACAACAATCATATAACCAAACAAGAAAAGAAAGTTATATTTGTTGTTCTTTCATGCCATCCATTTTTGTTGGTGTTTATGTTGTATTAGTCAAAAGTGATGAATTTCATGGACCTAAGACAAATACATATCCCACACATACATCCCATCGTGGGGTTTTACCCTGGGTACTGACCCTAAATCTTGGTGTTCTCTTCCTTGTGGTTAGTTTCTATATTGTTGGGAATTTTAGCATGAAAACCATGCCATTAAAAACTGCTTTCAAGATCCATAACTAATGTTTACTATCATATGTTAACTAATATTAAGTTCCCGACCTTAACTTCTATGAATTTATGGGGCATAAACCTTTGTATGTCAACATGAACATCTTCATTTTGGTCGTTGATTTTTGACAATAATTATAGCGTTTTGTCAAGAATAAGAACTTTGGACTTTTAGCTCTATAACTAGAAGGGGGGGGGACCATATTAATAGTGGTGATTGTGCTTTGCTATGACAATAAAAAAGTTTCATAAATTCTACAATTTATTCCTTTAATTATCAATAAAAATATTTTCGTGTGAGTATTTATTACAAAAATAGGTTGCAAGGACACCCACCTCTAGCACTAAACTTTATGGCATTAAAATCAACAACACTAGACTTAAAACCTATATAACTACCAAATCAAAGCCAGAATTATCATATGCCACTTGGCAAGAGAAGAATTTCAAAATTGCCTAAATTTAAATATGTCATCATAACAATGAGTGGTGCAAAATTGTAGTGAAATCGATTATAATTTTTTCTAGTTATAGGAGTAGAATACATAATGATATTTACAAAGGGAGAGATTGTGGTTTGAATGCTAGAAAAGTTAAAGTATGGAAGTATTGAGAACCAAAGAGAAGACACAAGCACCAATATTCATAGTGAAAATCCATGACAAATTTTAGTAAGGAATAAATTGGATCCAAGTCATGTTTGTAGAAATGTGCATCATGGCACTATTGAATAGAACAAAATATTGTTTGTCTTATTTGTACAACTTTTTTTCAAGTTTTAAACCACAACTCTCTCATATTGATATTCTGCATTTTAAAGCCATGGATTTATTTCATATCTATGAGAATTTCCTTTCTTCACAAAAATGTGTACTGCTACATTTTTGGAATTTCCTACCATTCGAACAATTTTCCCTAGTTGAATAAAAGATTTGGTTCTTTTATGTTAGTGTATTTTTTTTTGTCACAATGAGATTAACAAATTGAAGAGTGTGAACAAAAACCTAGTTAGATGATAAATAAGGGGTGATTAATACCCCTACCAAGGTTCAAATCCTTACAAAAACACATTTCTCTTCTCAGGGAAACATATCAAGAGGTTGGGGTTAGATGCAAGTCGCTAGGGTTACTTTGGCAGGATAAATATTCCAAATAAATATTCCTAAATCCTTTAGGAAGGAAAAATTACAAATGGAAGTAGTTACTTGTTCCATCTGTTCATGAAAGAGTCTCAAAGTGTTGAAATGAACTCTAAAGTAATGGATATTGACTTGGAGGAAATATCATGGAAAATTGTCATTGTATGCAAGATTTAATACATATATATTCTTTGTTTTGGAAATTGAACTTCATTTTAAATCCAATAGTTTCATGTGAAAAGGAAATGGCTTTATGTGAACAAAGCATTTACTCCAAACGAAAATAGTTTGTTTCCTTTGCATTTAAATATTATATTGAAAGCAGGAGACACATAATGAATATGGGAAGTTTGAAGATTTGTTGTGAATGATGCCAATTTAAACCCACGGTGTTAAAATATATAATATGATGATACACCAAACATATCATAAATTAAACTCACAAATTGTGCCCATATCATAGTGAGAATAACCATTGGTAGGATTTATGTTTCAGGTTTTAGGATGCATAAGTGAATAACATGCAATTGCAAGATTAGTTTATTGGCTTAGATGTACTCATAGAATCAAATGGAGTCTATCAGACAATAGTAGTTGAACTTGTGAATGTAATTAAGTATATTTGATAAAACAATTGGTGTTAAAACTATAACCGAAGGGAGAGAGTTGGATCTAAAGGATCCACATAGGAATGTTTTTTAGTTCTTAGTTATAAGAAGATTGGTTTTATATAAGCACAATTGAGGAAGGTTTTGGGTGAATGCTTGAAAGTAAGTCACTTTAATAGCTTACCAACAATATTTTTGGAATGTAGCTTAAGAAGGTAAAGTGGGAAAAATAGAGTGTGGTCAGCATTAGATTCAAAGAGTTACAATTAAAGAGAGGAAATACTTAAGGGGAAAATAAACCAGAGTGTAACTTGAGATTATGCCTCAGAATTTGTAGATGCCTTAAACTGGGAATTCAATCACCTCTTAAACAACATCCAAGTTATGTCTACTGCTCTTATGTCCATGGAAAATACCTCCAAAAAACCCTCTCAAAACCAAAAAAACGCTCCTCCTTCCCACGAATTGCAGAAATTTATGCATAAATTGGTGCCCAAATTTCACTAATAGTAGTGGGAGTAAAATAATGATAGTGGTTGTAAACATAATGACTAGTCACTCCAATGAACCTTGATTTTTTAATCACGAGGAGCTAGGCACTAAAATCAACCTTGATTTTTTAGAAGAGTTAGCTTTCAGTCATGACTAGATGGCCTATAAGTGTATTCTAGTGGACTTTAAAAAAATGGTGGGAGTTTCTTTTTGGGAAGGGAATTTTGGATTTTTCCTCTAGTAGAGTGATATTAATTTTGAATAAGAGACTAGGGACATTAAAAAAATTTCATTAGAGGAAGAATGCATATGTTAGCTAAATATCCCACTCTAAAGAGAAAGAATTAAGATTATCATTTCATGGAACCCTCGTTTGTAAGTTAGACTATATGTTGGCGGAAAAATAATAGAAGGGTTGAGACCCGAGGTTCAGGTACAGGGACCAACAAAAGCTTCGTTGTAGTCTATTACAATTTTGACATTTTCACCTTATCCAGGATGGATAGGGCATCTCTCCCGACGCATGCTACGACCTTAGTTAGTTAAGGGTTGGAATATGATATCGGTAAGAATCATATTAAATATATCAATGTTAGTAAATCCAGAACTATGCCCATGAGGAACTCAATCGTAATAGATCAAACACATGAAGAGAAAGAACATAATACAAGTGTAATCATAATAAAATTAAAAAAAAAAATCCACAAAATCACATGCATAGTGCTAGTGTATCCCTATAATATATTCTTACATTAATCCTCATTCTTCATTACAACAGAACATGTGGCTTCAAAGCCTCATAGACAGAACATGTGTTATATACCTAGGGGGGTAATATGGGGTACCGAGGGAGGTACCCAAGGTAATAATGTAATAATGGGATGGGCCATAGTAATAAATAAGGTGGTTAACCCATGTCATGTAAGGGACCACAAGTAGTTAATAATAATGTAAGGGGCCAATGGTATTAGTTGATGGTATGAGGAAACCATGGTAACGATGCATGGTATTGTATGTATGAGGCCTATATAGAGGCTAGAGACTCCACATGGAGAGATATGAAGAGAAATATTCTTGTATGAA